>CAXKVI010000366.1:0-17500 GCA_964058755.1 Campiglossa producta
AATAAAATAAAATAAAATAAATAAAATAAAATAAAATAAAATAAATAAAATAAAATAAAATAAAATAAAATAAAATAAAATAAAATAAAATAAAATAAAATAAAATAAAATAAAATAAAATAAAATAAAAATAAAATAAAATAAAATAAAATAAAATAAAATAAAATAAAATAAAATAAAATAAAATAAAATAAAATAAAATAAAATAAAATAAAATAAAATAAAATAAAATAAAATAAAATAAAATAAAATAAAATAAAATAAAATAAAATAAAATAAAATAAAATAAAATAAAATAAAATAAAATAAAATAAAATAAAATAAAATAAAATAAAATAAAATAAAATAAAATAAAATAAAATAAAATAAAATAAAATAAAATAAAATAAAATAAAATAAAATAAAATAAAATAAAATAAAATAAAATAAAATAAAATAAAATAAAATAAAATAAAATAAAATAAAATAAAATAAAATAAAATAAAATAAAATAAAATAAAATAAAATAAAATAAAATAAAATAAAATAAAATAAAATAAAATAAAATAAAATAAAATAAAATAAAATAAAATAAAATAAAATAAAATAAAATAAAATAAAATAAAATAAAATAAAATAAAATAAAATAAATTAAAAAAAAGATAAAAAAAAATAAAAAAATAAAATTAAATAAAATAGAATACAAAAAAAAATGAATTAGAATTAGATAAAAACATAAACAATAACTTATTTTTTACTTAATAAAAAAAAAAAAAAATAAAAAAATTAAAAAATAAAAAACCAGATATCTCGCGTACTTTAGTTTTTATAAATGGACCACAGTACCAATCATTTCATCCCACATACATAACCCTCTCCATAGTGTTTATTTAAAAAAGCCTGTAAGCACAGTTAATAAAATCGGTTTTATATGAGCTCCGCAACTGCATGACTTTAAGCCGTTTGTTAAATTTGCATATGTGAAAAACAAATATTACTTACTGCCACTTTGTGTGCACGTGCATTCGTAAATATGTGCAAATGTGTGAGCATAAGAATATATACGAGTCACTGATTGCATTATGCAAACCGACGAATTTTAACAATTTTGCCAAATATGGGCAATTTCTGGCATACTACCGCCACTGGCGCAATCAGCACGGCACACCATCACCAAAGCACTAACTCAAATTATGCACATTTTAGCCACAAGCCCATTGTTGCTATGAACGAATCGAAATTTACATTACATTACATGCATACAAACAGACAGACCGAGATGAATGCCATCGCTTAGGCGAGCAGGTACAATCCAGGTGATAAGCCGTTTGGCTGACAGGCAAATTGTTTTGTCGGGTGGGCGAGCGCCAGTTAGAACAATCAAATATTCAGTGAACCAGTAGCAGCAGTGGCATTATCATCTTCTTCGTCGCTAATGCTCATTTAGACTACAAATATGTACTCGCGTTCATTCGTACTTATTATACATATATCAACAAAGCCTCTACTATTAGTAGCACCTGTGGTAGAACATAAATGGAAATTTAATATCTTAGCTATAGGTCTGGCATAGGCATTTAACCGAAGGCGGACAATATTTCGATATGTTACAATTCATTATCGATACTCGCTGCCTTTATCGTTAGAAACAGTGCTTCACTAAGTCGTTGTTGGAGTCCATTGAAGTAGGTGGGATCAACTTGGTGAAACATCAGCCGGTTGCAGTTGACATTGTCCTTGAATACACACAGAATAATTTTTGTCAACATGAACCATGTTAGATAATGTTGTTTTAACAGGAATTAATGTAAATTTAATAGGAATTCATGTTAATTTAACACGAAGTCAAGTTTTTCAACATAAGGCAGATAGTGTTGTTTTAACAGGAATTCATGTTAATTTAACAGTAAGTCATGTTAATTTAACACGAAGTCAATTTTTTCAAGATGCGTTTCATGGTAATTTAACAGAAAGTCATGTTAATTTAACACGAAATGAAGTTATTTAAGATAAGTGTTAAAAAAGTGTTGTGTGATAAGTCCCTCTGTGAACCGAGTAATATAGGACCGAGATATCTCTGCCTGGTTCTGGAGAAAGCTGGACAGCTAAGCATGAACTAACGCGATGATTCCTCCTCGTTATCCTACAAGAAACTCTATCAGGACGCTTGCGCCAATTAGATAGTGGCCAGTCGGAGTTTCGATATACATATGTATACTGATAAATGAATATTAGTAAGCCCAATGAGCTATGTAAGAGGGTCTCGCTGCTTTTAAAGAGGTTCCGTGCTTGATCAACTGACTACAGCTCCGTATATCCTAAAACCCCCCCTGTCCGATCCTCAAGTTCCTGCATATACGTGAAGAAAGATATTGCCATAACATGGAGCTTATGTTAGAGGTACTGGAGAGACCACCATCACCATAGCTCAGCTTAGGCAGACAGTGGACCCAGTGCGACCGAGGCCTTTCTAGCCAAATCTTTACATTATGGCCCAAAAGAAACCTTTCTGTCAAGTATAATTACGAGATATCCCCAATCGCGGGAAGGCTAAAGGCATTGATCTTATTTACAGTTAAACAAAAAAATATTAAATGAGATAAATGTCAATCTGGGATCGAAACTGGATATACTTTATGAAGCTTTACAAGAAAACTATTTTTTCTAGGGTTGCCACCTAATTTAATTATACTTTCTTCATAAGTCATTTATTTTCATACCTACTTAAAACATTTGGATGTTCTTTTGTTTTCAGCTAATATGCCAAGCTCAGGCTCTTCTACTTGAATGCTGCCACTTAGGATGTTTTTTAAAGGGATGCCATCTATCTGAAATAACTCTCAAACGAAAGCTGGAAAAAACCAACGAAATATGGCAGTTAGATGTCAAAAGAAATATATTTGAACTCGTATATCAACAAAGAAATATTTTATGGTTACCATTTTGGGTTGCCACCTTTTCAATATTTTCAAATGCGCTTTTGTTCGGAAAATGACATCTCACAAATTTTTTATACAATTTTGTACATAAGTTATCAGATTGCCAGCTATAATAAAAGTTTTCTTATTCGGATGTTGACACTTAGGGGTTGTCACTTAAAAATTTTTTATTAGGTTGCCACCTAACTTGAAAAAAAAAACTAAAATATGCCAATATGGGTATCAATACGCCGTATGTTCTCACAGATATAGTTCGGTCAAGTGTTTTGTCAGATTGTAAACGGATAGACCATCACACTTTCTTGCCAGTTGAAAATCGTCACAGCTCAAAAAACCCGCAACTAACTTAAAAACTTTTCTCACAACAGCTTCAAACTTAATAAAAACTGCAATAAAAGCTGAAAATCTTTTATTTGTGGATTTGGCATACCAGACACCGTAGGCAAGCAAATATTCTACATTTCCACAAACACACCCCTTTCTATATCTAGCAAACATAGCTGCAGCTAAAAAGTAAAGCATAACATTTCAATCACCACTCACAGAGATTTACTCCATTATGTTGCTCTGACTTACTTTTCATCCAAGTACAAATATTACAACGGTTTTATTATCCTTACCTGTGGTGATATGAAAAATATTGAGTTTGTGTAATTTTGATGTCTTTGTGTATGTGGTGATAGATGTAATGAAGGTGATGTGAAATCACCTCGATTTGACAACGTCATCTGAAAGTGTGCCGTCATGAACACGACAAGTCGATTGTTGCTGTTGTTGTTGCTATCACAGCATCAACACATCATCATCACTGTTTGTTATTGCTTTTTGTCAATGGCTACGTTTAGTCGTTTTATTTCTTTTCTTTTCTTTTGTTATTTTTGTTAATAACAGCTGCCATAATCATTATCATAATCATCATCATTACCATCAATATAAGTATCGTTAGAGACAGGCGCTTAAGTTAGACGATGCGAGTTGAGGTGATGTTTTGATTGTTAGCACACATTTCATATTGTTTTCCACACATTAGTCACAGACAGTGAATTTATGCTTCTACTTGATTGTTACCCTTTGTTTTTCTTGACATATGATTTTTTCCTTGTCTCGAAAGAAGTGAAAAAATACTACACTTAACTAGATGTAACGTCATCATTAATTTAATGCGATGACGTAAATTTGACAAGGCTTTGTTGCTGTGACGTATTAGGTATTCGTAACTCCTGTTATTCTCCAATACTTTGAAAAAGGAACATAACAAATTTTGTGAATAAATAAAAAAAAATGAAAAATTAGAAAAAAAAAATAAAAAAAAATAATGACACTGAGGATGGCGCACTGCCGAAACCCCTTTGTCACGAAACTAAAATTGACAAGGGATGGCGGAAAATCATTTCAAAATAATTCAAAATAAAACAACATAAAATAAAAATCACAAATAAAAAAAATAAGTAAAAGTAAATAAAATAAAAGAATATAAAATAAAATAAAATAAAATAAAATAAAATAAAATAAAATAAAATAAAATAAAATAAAATAAAATAAAATAAAATAAAATAAAATAAAATAAAATAAAATAAAATAAAATAAAATAAAATAAAATAAAATAAAATAAAATAAAATAAAATAAAATAAAATAAAATAAAATAAAATAAAATAAAATAAAATAAAATAAAATAAAATAAAATAAAATAAAATAAAATAAAATAAAATAAAATAAAATAAAATAAAATAAAATAAAATAAAATAAAATAAAATAAAATAAAAAAAAATAAAAAAAAGAATAAAAAAAAAAAAAAAAAAATAAAATAAAATAAAAAAAAATAAAAAAAAAAAATAAAATAAAAAAAAAAAAAAAAAAAATGAAACAAAATAAAATAAAATTAAAAAAAAGAATAAAATAAAAAAATAAAATAAATTAAAATAAAATAAAACAAAATAGATTAAAATAAAATAAGAAAATAAAAATTAAATTAAAATTAGAAAAAACAAGTAAGGAAGTCTAAGTTCGGGTGAAACCGAACATTACATACCCAGCTGTGCACATAAAATGCTGTTATTCTTTGTTTTGTATACCTAGTTTCGTAAATCTATCTCACACCGTTCTGAAGTTGTTAGCGGTCGAATTTAAAAATTGCTTGACTCATAAGTGGGCGGTGCCACGCCCACTTTCCAAAATTTTGAAAAAATTATGTAAAGAATATGAAAGTTGATGTATGTACCAAATTATATTATTATAGCGAAATCAGTTAATTAGATATGGACTTTTCAATATTTCCACCTCCTTTCAATATAACTTTTATGAAAAAGTAGGCGTGGTCGCGAAGCGATTTCGTTTATTTTCTATAGCTGAATTTACCACAACAATAGTATGTCCTCTACGAAATTTCGTTATACTAGCATAAGCTGTTCTGAAGTTATTAAGAGTCAAAATTTTAAAATTTCTTCAAATATACGTGGGCGGTACCACGCCCCCTTTTAAAAATTTTTTATAAAATCGGCCTTAGAACATCTAAATCAATACATATTGCAAATTTTATCATTGTAGCTGCTTCTAATATTGAATTAACCCATTTTATACGTTTTTCGAAATTTTCGATATCGAAAAAGGGGCGTGGTTATGGTCCGATTTTACCCATTTTCAATAGCAATCTATTCTGAACCCAAATAAGTACGCATGCCAAATTTGGTGAAGATATCTCATTATTTGCTCAAGTTATCGTGTTAACGGACAGACGGACGGACGGACGGACGGACGGACGGACAGACGGACGGACATGGCTCAATCAAATTTTTTTTCGATCCTGATCATATTGATATATGGAAGTCTATATCTATCTCGATTCCTTTATACCTGTACAACCAACCGTTATCCTAACAAAGTTATAATACCCTGTGTACAAGTACAGCTGGGTATAAAAATAAAACAAATTAATATAAATTGCAAACGAAAATTAATTGAAAAAGAGAAAAATAAAATAAAATAAATTTAAATAAAATGAAATAAAATAAAATAAAATAAAAATAAATAAAATAATAGAAAAAAAATCAAAAACAAAAAAATTAATTTTTATAACATCAATCAAATTTGATAGACTTAAATTAAATTAAATAACTTAATAAAATAAAGTAAGATAAAATAAAATATTATAAAAAAGAAAAATAGAAAAAAATAAAAATTAACAAAACCATATTTAAAAAAAATAGATTATACAAAAACCTAAAATAATACGAAAAAAATAAAATGACTGAAAAACTGGCGCTAGGTGAAGTCTACGCTGCTCACAATTCTCATATCTCCTTTTCCACATACATACATATATTTGCTTGCAGTCAAGCATTCAATGTTCAAATTCCATTCAGGATCTCCCGCAAAATATCCAAACACCACAAACACCCCTAAAGCGAAAACTTAGTTTTTCGGAGTCATTTGCTAATAGTTTATCACAGACACTACATAAACAAACTACCAACTTATTCAAAGCGCTTAATGCGAGTATGACTAATAAAATTACTCTTCGTTTATCCTTTGACATATTCGCCCTCTTTTTGAGCTTACAAAACAACTCGTACTTGAATTTTTGTTAAACTTTTTACTCGTATTAGATTAGATTTGATGAATAAAAATTAATTTGCATAAATTTCCAGAAAAGTGTGCGAAGGGAGAAAAAACAAAAAGCAGTTTAAGCACAAAAATGGAGCGCATAGACAAAAACAAGAAAAAACAAGTAAAAACACACACACGAAATAATCCACACAAAAATGTAGTTTAATATTCAGTGGCAAAGATTTTTTTTTTAATATAATTTTTTTATTTTTTTTATTTTTCACTAGATTAAATTTCAATTCTACTCGCTTTTATTTTACTTTACTCTTTCTTTTGTGGTGCAGCGCTAGAAAATGTTATCTACGAACTTTTTGTGTTTAAATAATAGAGTAACTTTGTTAGAGGTGTGTCGTCGTTGTAGTGATGGTCTTACGGTGCTCTATGAACTTGGTTAGTTAGGGGAGCAGCAATTCAATGGCCACAAATTCTTTTAAAATTTCGCTATAGAAAAACTTATTTAGTTTAGTTTGAACGTGGTTGGTTGGTAAGTGTGGTAAATTCTTTGAATATTCGCTTTGTGTTTGTTGAATTAAAATATTGTAATGAAGAGCTCATAGTTTCTGCTACTTGCAGGTTAAGTTAAGCGCTGATAAGAAAGAAAGTATGGCAAGTTCAGATGTGGAATAAGAAAGAATACGCTTGAGTGTTCATTAGCGAGAGCGGTGGAAAAAGTTTTGGAGACGCTTATATAGCTAGCCATGCTTGGTTTATGTATGACGTAATGCTTTAAGTATCTCTAGATTTTTAAACTATTATGTATCACACAGAGTAGGTACACAAATTATCTTCGTCAAAAAAAAAAAAAAAACCATACCCTAACTAGCCTAACCCAATTCGGCGACATTCAACCATTCCCTCTGCTATAAACTTCCTTATTTTGGCTCCGAAGACATGGCTTCCTTAACATAAGTAAAATATTCTTTAATTTAAAGACTTTTAAAATGTGTTTGGAGCCAAATAAGAGAAATTTTTCCTTGAAATAAGGAAACTCTGAGTGTAGCCACAAGTATTTTTACTATGCAAAAATAAGTCCTCATAATTTATTAAAGATTTAACAAAAGGGCATAAATATATTCATTACAGCTTTCATACCTTCAATAAACACACATTTACGAAGTTTTACCATTCTTTAGTAAAACCTTTCATTAATTCTTCATTAAATAATCTTTGAATGCGATTACTTCTGTTTACGAGAATAAGCCGAAATACCTGATATTGGAATTTAATGTCGTAAATACATTTTCATCTGGCAATTATTTACTTAAGCGCTTACCTACGAGCTGAGCACTTTTATGTGAACTTTATTTGTATGTGGAGTAACTGTGAGGTTTAATTTAGTTAAATGAATATGCATATGTAGTTGTATGTATATTTAATTAGTGAAAGTTAACACAGTAAGCAAAAGTTTCTGAAATATTTATATTTTTGCTTCCAGAATTCAGAACTTTTTGCATAACCAAGGATAGGGTAATTATTGGAGAGAAAAAGTTGTTAAAGTTCATGACAGTAGACGCCTGAGTTCAAGACCTAAAATTTAGAGTTTTTGTGACTAATTTTTAGGTTATTAGTCAGCGAGTCGTGATTTCTAACTAGAAACAAAGTTTAGAATTCGAAAAGGGGACAAGGGAAGGACACTTCCTCTGTTTAGCTTGATGTCGCAAGTTAGCCGAGTATCTGCTTAAAATTTGGATCATTTGCGATATAGTTTTCGGTTATTTCCCGATGAGCTGCCGATATGAAACTTGGAACATAGCAAGTAATGGCAATGTGTATGATATTTCCTCAGTTGGCGTACTTTTCAAATTTTGATTTCGATTTTTATGACTAATGTCAAACTAGTCCGGAAAAGAACAAAATTGAACTAGCAAAATTTTAAAGTTTTGGAGAACATTGGAGTGTCTGAAGATGGAAAAACTGGGTTCAACTTTTAGTTATAGTATTCCCAACATTAGGGTTTCAACCCATGAGAGCTCTGATATTTGCCTGGTTCTTATACATGCATACACTATAGGCGGCGAAATAAATTCTTCGAATAACTTTAAGACTGCTTGAAATTAGGCAGTTGACAACGCATGGAACATAAAAATATTAGAAGTTCCAGTTGCTTATATGGAAAAAGACAGACCGCTGACTAGTTCTACTAAGACTAGTACTAGTTTTAAGATAGTTTACAACTAGTTGGCCTGTCTACCTTGTATATATGAAACCATTTAGTTAGGCTGCATGTTATTCAATGCCCGTTAAATACATTTTGGTTAAATTGTCAGCAATATTCGGCGCCATACATAAAATGAATTTCATGATTTTTCGCAGCTCAACAAATTTTGCAGCTTAACAAGGTAGGCACTTGGGCATTCATCAGCAGCTCATTCACAGCAGCAGCAATCGACGTGTGTGAATTAACCTGCGTAGTACGTGTGCGATTGTTAAGAGTGCTTTAAATATACACATTTATACACATATGAGTATGTATGTGTTTGTGTTGCTGACATATGTTGAAACATTGTAATTTAATTTAATTTATTGCTTATACAAACGTTCCATCACCTCGCAGCCAAAGCCAAACAACAAGAGCAACAGCAACAGCAACAGCACAAAATAACAAACCAGGCCACACAGCACACTTCACATGTGCAAACACAATCTCGTCGTATCGGCAAGAGGCCTTTAATTTGAATCTCTGGCAAATCAACCCAATTCAAATCGAAAATTGTTGCCTTTGCTGTTAGTAAAGTTTATTGAAGCTTTCGAAATTTAATCTTCATTTAATCTTCGGTGAGCATTAAGTATGCGTACAGCCACGAACACACATTGGTGCACATGCGAAAGGATGCTGCCTTCTGTTGAAGATGGTTCTTAAATTCGATAGCTTTTGCGTCAATTTGATTTACCGGCACCCAGCTTCCAGTAGCAAACTATATTGCAATTTATTTCAATTTGATTCTCACTTTCATGTTATACACACTTGGCGCCTGTTGTCGTGTGTTGTCTGACGACGTGCTTCGCGTGCCTCTTGCCATGGTTAGTCATATCAACAAGGCACAGTGTGATTGCAGTGACTAACTTAAAGACAAACTGCGAAACAGAATACTTGGCTCTCACAAATCTATACTTTTACTACTCGGTACCGATAGATAATATTTGATATTGTCCTCATTAACGATAAGATACTAAATTTACGCTTTTGCTACTCTATATCGATACATAATACAGGATACCGATGTGACTAACGCGAAAGCCATACGTCATCCATTCTTTACCACCCGAATACTCGTCAGCGCAAAGATGATAAATCGATACTTTTAGGTACCACTCGATACAAATTTAATAGACACGATATCATTATTATTATTAACTATAAGGCCTTGTTACATCGCGATCATTTTCATGATCTATTGCATATGATGCGTTATCGTTTCGTTATCGTTTCGTTATCGTTTCGTTATCGTTTCGTTATCGTTTCGTTATCGTTTCGTTATCGTTTCGTTATCGTTTCGTTATCGTTTCGTTATCGTTTCGTTATCGTTTCGTTATCGTTTCGTTATCGTTTCGTTATCGTTTCGTTATCGTTTCGTTATCGTTTCGTTATCGTTTCGTTATCGTTTCGTTATCGTTTCGTTATCGTTTCGTTATCGTTTCGTTATCGTTTCGTTATCGTTTCGTTATCGTTTCGTTATCGTTTCGTTATCGTTTCGTTATCGTTTCGTTATCGTTTCGTTATCGTTTCGTTATCGTTTCGTTATCGTTTCGTTATCGTTTCGTTATCGTTTCGTTATCGTTTCGTTATCGTTTCGTTATCGTTTCGTTATCGTTTCGTTATCGTTTCGTTATCGTTTCGTTATCGTTTCGTTATCGTTTCGTTATCGTTTCATTGTCGTTTTGTTATAGCTTCTGCATCATTTTATTAACGTTTCTCTGCCATTATCTCCTTTTTTAGG
This sequence comes from Campiglossa producta, assembly GCA_964058755.1. Lineage (NCBI taxonomy): Eukaryota > Metazoa > Arthropoda > Insecta > Diptera > Tephritidae > Campiglossa > Campiglossa producta. Next base: position 10,461 of record CAXKVI010000366.1, read on the forward strand.
TTGACTTTTTCTGACTATAGCCTTCGCGATTACATCACACTGTCCCTCCATACAACACTTCTCGTCACTCCACATCACTCACCTTGTGTCCTTGTTATCCATTTTTGCGAACGGGCTACATGTTTTGCCAATTTTTTTTTTTTTCTAGCAACTACACAATTTTTGCTGTTAATCGTTTTCGTTGTTGTTTAAATTTTTTTCACACTTTTTATATTTTTGTTATTATTTAGCGTTGCCCTGCAGTTGTTATGCTGTGTCGTTGGTTTCGTCTATGTTGATGGTGTAGCTGTCATCGTTGTTGTCGTCGTTGTTTTGCACGCTTTGTAACGACTGAATTTCGAATATAATCACTCAACTATGTAAGTACGCTCGTAAAATGTCAATTAACTTCACTAGGTGTTAAGCTAATTTTCAACATTGCATACAAGCCGATCTCACGCTCGAATGGGTGTGCGTGCTAGTGTCAACGCACGCGACGGATGTTTGGCGGGGGATTTAATGCGTAGTTGCCATTTTGTTGCGTCTGGACTAGAAATGGTACTTTTTGTGCTTGTTTGGGCTCCTGAACCTGTTTCTTTGGATTAGGAGAAACTTAAATCCTTTCCATTAGCGGGTATGCTTCAAATACTATTATTTTGGAAAAATAACAGTCTCATATGAAATATATCTAAGCACAAGAGCAGACTAATTTTAATTATAAATTGAAATTTTGGGATCACTATTTTCTTGTTTTAGACCTTAGTTATACCAAACTTATCACCCAAAAAAAGATCCATTTGGCAACCGTGTTTTGGTTTTTATGTTGTTACCTTTGCTCTTGTTGTTGCTATTCTTATTGCTGCTGTCACTATCATTACCTCTGTCGCAATTGATTATATTGTTGTCGTTGCTACTGCCACGTTGACGCCGTTTTTGTTGTTCACTCTGTCTAGCTTTGGCGCTGGCTCTGCTAACCGACAATTGCGCCTATCGGTTGACCAAATTGACGCATGACAGATGACATGACATTAACTGTTCAGACGAAAATTAGCACTGCTACATGTGCCAACAAATGAGCAGCCTTCACGGGCACACGCACATAGCCGTAAACAATTAACCTACCTAGTGATATGTAGCTAAACAGTTTTTGATAGTAGCCAGCGGGCACATTTGATCCAATCTCATTAAACGACTTTGCGGCATTTGAGCTGATAACTTTTCGCAGAAATTTAAGCGATGTTATTCGTAGAAATTTTGAGTGTCGCTGTATTTCTACGAAATGTAGTCACGGTCAGTTGACATTTCCAGGTGGGTGATGTTTGTTAAAGATGGTTCTTCGTGGAAGAAGTGCACGCGCATGGATTTGGAGAATTTGGGTTTAGCCGGTTCATTTCTGAGAATTCCAGCATAATTAGGCAAAGCCCAACTCTAATATGAACGTTTGTTGAATACACTCCAATCGTTTTATTTTTTCAACAAAAAACACTAAATCAGCTAAGATGATGCATCCTTTCGCCATTAAAAAGTATTTAAAAAGAAATCGCTGGAAAAAGTGTTGTAAAACTAAATTTTTTTCCACGTTCTTACGCTGAAACGTTCCATCCTAATGAATTAAGTGATTAGCGTAAGCAGGCATAAATGGAATAATAATAAAAATAAGAACTGAATAAAGAGTAAAAATATTTAATATTTAGTAATCTAAAGCAGGGATAGCCACCGTTTTGAATCTACCGTGGCATAATATTTTTTTAATTTCAGGTTAAAATAAAAATGAAAATTTCGAATATGAAATCGGGCGATTTTGTATTGCAAATTTCCACTTGTGACACTTTTTTGAATAAATCCCAAACTCAGGACATGTTTTGATTTCCGGACAAAAAAAACATTTAAAATATCAGAAACCCCAAAAAGAGCACCGATATCAATTAAGCGCTAACTTTTCTTATCCAATTTATCCCAAGATAATCCCAAAATGACCCTAAAATAATCCCGAAATAATCCTAAAATGGTTCCAAAACGAGCCCAAAAAGACCCTTAAATGTTCCCAAAATGATCCGAAATTGAGCCACCAAAAATGATCCCAAAATTACCCCAGAATGTTCCAAAAATTATTCCAAAGTGATCCCAAAATGACCCCAAAATTATCCCAAAGTGATCCCAAAATGACTCCAAAATGATCCAAAATTTAACCCAAAATGATCTCAAAATAGCCCAAAAATTATCCCAAAGTAACAACTAAATGATCCCAAAATCATCCTAAAATAATACAAATATGATCCCAAAATTACCCCAAAATATACAAATACAATACGGTAAAATGGTAACCCTGGGCGGCAAACCTACTTGAAAATGTTTTAGTTGGTATGTCGGCGAAAATACCTCTCATTTACACCCATATTGGCATATCTTGCTCCATAATAAAAAAAAATTGAGATAGGTGGTAACCCTGTAAAACCCCTAGTGACAGTCTCCAAGTGGAAAGTCTTAGACTCCATAATACTATCTCTATGACAAAATTTAGTCCAATCGGTCAGGCGGTTCTCGAGATAGTACCGGATATACAAATATATTGTGGTAAGGTGGCAACCCTAGGACCCGACCCCTACTTGAAAAGATTTTAGTTGGTATGTCGGCGAAAATACATACCTTTCATTTGAAACCCATGTTGGCATATCTTGCTCAATAATTAAACTTTTTTTTAGATAGGTGGCAACCCTGTAAACGCCCCTAGTGGCAACCCCCAAGTGGAAACTCTTAGAATCCATAATACTATCTCTATGCCAAATTCCATTCCAATCGGTCAGGCGGTTCTCGAGATAGTACCGGATATACAAATATACTGTGGTAAGGTGGCAACCCTAGGTTCCAACCCCTACTTGAAAATATTTTACTTGGCATGTCGCCGAAAATACCTTTCATTTGATACCCATATTGGCATATCTTGCTGCATATTTTAAAAAAAAAATTGAGATAGGTGGCAACCCTGCAAACCGTACAGAGTAAGACTAAAGTCTTTTAAAAGAACTTCAATAATTTAAACATAGATGCCCTATAAATGGTATTAGCTTGAAAATAAGTAACATTCCCCGAAAACTTAGGGAAACAACGAAATATTTTCCCACTTACATTAACTGCCCCGTGTAAGGGTTGCCTATTTATTTGCTTCAACCCCTAGTTAATAAAAAGTACACGCTACTTCACTGCTATTAGAAAGCAACAAGTTGTTCCTTTAAACTCAAGCAAATTAACACTCTGGCAAAAATTTAAAAATTTCTCGTTCGCACTTGTCGAATAATCGAAGTGTTTCGAAACTTTGTATGCATTGATGTTCAAAAGCACTTCAAAAACACTCAACAACATACTCATCTACATAGTTGCAAAGTATTTGTACGCACGTAAATACTCGTAAAATCAATGCAACTTATAGGTACACGGTGATATGTAATATGTAGTATGTAACTATGTAACAAATTTCAATAAACGGATTACTTGAAGTAAAAGTGGAGTGACTCTTCAGACGCTTGTAGAAGGAGCATATGGGCTTGATTCAATGTGTTTTGTTTTCAAGGAATTTTTTTTTGTTCAATGCAATTTTCATACGTGTATAGATATTCGAAGCGATTGGTGATTCTTAAAGTGTGAAATGTTAAATTTTGTAGCACCATTTGTAGTCTTCGGTCAATCTACAGACTGCTGAGAAAACAACAATAATAATATATTAAATGTCGAAGCAAATGAAATGACATACATAAATATGAGCCTAATTTGGGACTCCTTGAATGTAAGATTGCTCAAGTATTTCTCGAAGTTGCCAGAATATACAAATATATATGAATAGCGGATCCAGGATTTTGGAAGGGGTGGCGGGCGCTACATTTTTTTTCGAGGACATTATTGCATTTAAAGTTTTCCAAAACTAGCATTTTAGGGTTGTCTTAAAAAAAATATACCTACATTTGTTGGTATGGGCAATGTCAAATTCAAGGTGTCACGTAACTTCTACTATATTTCTTGCTTAATTTGGAACTTTTTTTGTGTGATTTTACTATCTTTTTTGCGTAATTTTTACTATATTTTTTAAGTAATTAACTTTTTTGTAATTTTTTACTACATTTTTTGTGTAATTTTTACTATATTTTTTGCTTAATTTACTGTATTTTTGTGTAATTTTAGTATATTTTTGTGTAGTTTTTACTATATTTTTTGTTAAATTTTTGCCATACTTTTTAAGTAACTTTTACTGTATTTTTTGTGTAACTTTTAATTTATTTTTTGCTCATTTTTATATATATTTTGTGGAATTTTTACTTTATTTTATTTGTATAATTTTTACTGTATTTTTTGTGTAATTTTTACTATATTTTTTGCTAATTTTTACTATATTTTTTGTATAACTTCAGGTGTATTTTTTGCGTAATTTTAACTGTATTTTTTGCTTAATTATATAATTTTTACTGCGTCTTTAATGTAATGTACTGTGTATTTTGCTTAATTTCTACTATTTATTTTGTGAAATTTTAACTATATTTTTTTTCGTAATTTTTACTGTATTTTTTTTTGTATTGTTTCTACTATATTTTTGTATAATTTTAAGTGTATTTTTTTTGTTTATTTTTTATATATATTTTGTGTAATTTTTACTATATTTTTTGCGTAATTTTTACTATATTTTTTGCCTAGATTTTACTATATTTTTTGCCTAACTTTTACTATATTTTTTGTATAACTTTAAGTGTATTATTTGTGTAATTTTAACTGTATTTTTTGCTTATTTTTTATATATATTTTGTGCAATTTTTCCTATATTTTTTGCGTAATTTTTATTGTATTTTTTTTTGTATAATTTTTACTGCGTCTTTTGTGTAATTTTTACTGTGTATTTTGCTTAATTTCTACTATTTATTTTGTGAAATTTTTACTATATTTTTTGCGTCATTTTTACTGTATTTTTTTTTTTTGTATATAATATATATAAAAAACAAGCAAAAAATACACTTAAAATTATACAAAAATACAGTAGAAACAATTTTTGTATAATTGTAACTGTATTTTTGCTTATTTTTTATGTATATTTTGTGTAATTTTTACTATATTTTTTGCGTAATTTTTACTGTATTTTTTTTTGTATTGTTTCTACTGTATTTTTGTATAATTTTAAGTGTATTTTTTTGCTTATTTTTTATATATATTTTGTGTAATTTTTACTATATTTTTTGCGTAATTTTGACTGTATTTTTTTTGTATTATTATTACTGTATTTTTGTATAATTTTTACTATATTTTTTGCTTAATTTTCACAAAATATTTTGTGTAATTTTTACCATATTTTCGCTGTGAATTACTGTGATAAATATGACTTTTTGCATCCGAAGGGAGTGGTTTGAACCTGAAAACCACCCCCATGGATCCGCCCCTGAACTCCTTTATATTTTTAAAATTTTTTCTACTTTTATCAAAAAATTTTGAGTCTCTTCCGGATAAATAAAAGTTCAGTGATTTTATTTGACTTGACTTCTTAGGGCTAGAAAATAGCATGAGAGAATAAGGCTATTTAAGACCAATTAAAAATCAACTCGGGATACCTTCACGATTGCCTAAGTTATAATTTCGTAACTTTTTCGGGATCATTTCGCGGTTTTCTTTGAGATTGTTTTCGGGGTATCTTCATGATTTTTTGCAGGATTGTATGGAGACATTTTTGGGAAGTTTCGCAATTTTTTTTTTTTTAAATATTTCTTGGAAGAAAATGATCCATAAATGGTCCCGAAAAAGTTTAAAAATGACTTCGAAAAGTTTCAAAATGACCACGGAAACCATTCCGATCTCGAACTAGCAAAAATTTTGATTGTATGTAAAAGAGATTGAAAATAAACTATTACAAAAAAAACTAGATATTTTCCCCACAAACCTGCTAGGCTAATTGATCCGAATCACAGTAATCAAGGATTCATTCTAACATATGTTCGAGACCTAGGCCAAACAATCGAAGCTACCATTGAATGCTTAATTTGCGCTTTGTTGTTGGTAGAACTTTTTTGGAACTCAATCGTATTATCCGGGTGCATGTGGGATAATTTTGGGACCACTTCAGAACTATTTAGGGATCACTTTCGGGATTACTTCAGCAATTATTTCTGGACTTGTTTGTAATTTTTTCGGGATGTCTTTGGTGATCATTTCGGAACTTTTTCGGGATCATTTCGCCATATTTTTTTTATCGTTTTAAGATTGTTTTCGGGGTGATTTCAAGCTTTTTTCGGGGCCATCTCATTAAATAAAAAGGGAAGGAAATTTTTCTGTCGAACCATTCAGAGTTCTTTTGGCATTTTTCGATATTGCCTTAGTAATCATTTCGCAATCTTTTCGGGATCATTTTCCGTTTTTTCCGGGTGCATGTGGGATCATTTCGGGATCACTTCAGAACCATTGGGAATTGTTCGGGATTGCTCTGGCGATTATTTCTGGACTTGTTTGGGATGGCTTTGGGGATCATATTTGGACTTTTTCGGGATCATTTCGCGATTTTTTTGTTATCGTTTTTTTAAGATTGTTTTTGTTTCAGGAGTTGAAAAGGAAAAAAAAATTCTTTAGTATTCAGAGATTATAGGAATCATTTCGCAACCAGTCGGGATTTTTTCCCGAAATTAGGTATCCAGGAGAATGGTGGAACGATCTTCTAAAAAATTATTGATCAAATTTGTGAGGAGAAGTCTCAGCGTCTATTGTTGTTGTGTTATGGGGGACAAGCCGCATGCCGGAATTCATTCGGCACGTCCGGTTCTGTCTGAATAAGTAGGAGTTTAATCTACTACAATATCCATAGCGTAATTGAGCCAGAGTGACCTTTGTATCTCGAGCAAGATGACGCTCCTCTACAGAATTGCGTGGTGTTGAGGCATGCAAAACAGCATTCACCGGACAGAGCTTGACCTGGTGGTCAACAGACCATGTCATGGATATGCTTCAATGCCCGCTAGTGCCACTTTAACATCATAACAGTCATCTCCTCATAAAACCCCCATTTTCAAGGTTAAATACGTTCTAGGCTAAAGTCAGACAAT
>CAXKVI010000366.1:25000-32500 GCA_964058755.1 Campiglossa producta
AACCAACACATATAAATTTGTGCATGGTTTGGAAAATATATTTTTATAAATGTGTGGGTGTGTGCGTGAATCCTATTAATATGTAATATCGTATAACATTTAAGTACAAATAACTTAACTATAATTATCAGTTAATAACGGAAATCATTGACTGGAAAAAATCTATGTGAGATATAAAGCCATAAATCATGTAGAAATTATTACAAATCTGAAAGTCTTTATACGCTTGTACAAATAAACATATCACGTCTTGACATATATGCACCTAAATAGCCGATTGTGCGCGCTTTCCAATCTGCGTGACATGACGATCCCATTAGTTTAGCATTGATTTAAACGGATTTCGCGTGACAAGAATGCATTTAGCTACGCTGATATATTTAATATCTCGTTGCTTAGGGAACTTATAAAATTGTTTTGATAAGGCAATATGTTGGATATATATAGCTGCTTACTAGGGTGTGAAATTTTATGGAAATATTTCTCTTTCTCTGTATTAATTGAAAAGTTGATGTTTTCCGTGTGGGAATTTTTTTCAGTGAAAATCACTTTATGGGTATTGAATATTCCTAATAATTTACTTAGTTACTCATACGCCACGGTGCACCACTAACTTTCTGAACGTTTCATCGTTTTCCAGTTATGGTTCCATAATCGTTTCGTTATCATTCCTTTTTCGTTTCTTTGTCGATCCATTATCGAATCATTATCGTTCTTTAATCGATACTTTATCGTTTCTTTATCTTTTCATCGTTTCTTCATCGTTTCAAAAACATTCCGTCATCGTTTCGTTACAGTTCCTTGATCAATTATTGATCGTTCCAATATCCTTTCTTTATCTTTAAGAAATCTTTTCTGTAACATTCGGTCATCGTCTCGTTGCCGTTAGAGCTTGAATGTTTCTTATGTTCCAGTTTTAATGCGGTGATTAATTAAATCAGGCTCATAAGTAGTCTTGTCGCCTTACGTTTTATACCTCATTGGTTACCTCCTAATATACATACATACAAGTTTCCCCAACAGCATATTCCGTGGGTATGCTAATAACCTAAACGAAGTTGTTATAAGTAAAACTCTTATTCGCACCAGCTCTCATCCTTCCTCTCCACTTGGTCTACTTTATTCCTTATTTACTGTTTACGAGCAATTGTTGTCAATACCCTAAGATAATTAAGTTAATCAGATGACATCAATTTTTATCGACCTACAAAACTTACCAAGTCTAAGTAGACACTTTTCTTTACTTTGTAGTATTTACTAAGTATTTACTCTCGCACCATTAAATCACACCATAAATCCAGTTATCTCTCAGACCACACACAAATTGCTGTGCTAATGCGCTATTGCGTACGAAGAGGTTTTCTTGAAACATTCCATTTAAATTTTACGTAAGTAGTTGACAACAATGTGACCCACTTGCCATTTACTTAATATTCATTCGCCTTTGTCTTCTTATTCAGTGTTGTGTGTTAATCCTTCTAAATTTATCAAATCTTATGTCATTTCTTAGAACACTTTGGCGAGAGCATGTCCAAGCTTTTGTTCATTGTCTTTGTAGTACTCATCATTAAATGCCTTCCCAACTCATACCGACTTTGCAAAACCAGTTTGACTTCGCCTTGTCGTCATATACTCTTGCGTAAACATTCATAGAAAAATACTTACACAATGGGCGGGGCTCAAGGGAAAGGAGGAGCTCAGCCCGGCTTATGTAGGGTTGGCTTATGAAAAATGCGGCAATCATTGATTCATTTTGTTTCGTTGTCGCTTTGATGTCGTTCATTTACCGAGTCGTAATCGTTTCGTTATCGTCTCGTTATCGTTTCGTTATCGTTTCGTTATCGTTTCGTTATCGTTTCGTTATCGTTTCGTTATCGTTTCGTTATCGTTTCGTTATCGTTTCGTTATCGTTTCGTTATCGTTTCGTTATCGTTTCGTTATCGTTTCGTTATCGTTTCGTTATCGTTTCGTTATCGTTTCGTTATCGTTTCGTTATCGTTTCGTTATCGTTTCGTTATCGTTTCGTTATTGTTTCGTTATCGTTTCGTTATCGTTTCGTTATCGTTTCGTTATCGTTTCGTTATCGTTTCGTTATCGTTTCGTTATCGTTTCGTTATCGTTTCGTTATCGTTTCGTTATCGTTTCGTTATCGTTTCGTTATCGTTTCGTTATCGTTTCGTTATCGTTTCGTTATCGTTTCGTTATCGTTTCGTTATCGTTTCGTTATCGTTTCGTTATCGTTTCGTTATCGTTTCGTTATCGTTTCGTTATCGTTTCGTTATCGTTTCGTTATCGTTTCGTTATCGTTTCGTTATCGTTTCGTTATCGTTTCGTTATCGTTTCGTTATCGTTTCGTTATCGTTTCGTTATCGTTTCGTTATTGTTTCGTTATCGTTTCGTTATCGTTTCGTTATCGTTTCGCTATCGTTTCGCTATCGTTTCGTTATCGTTTAGGCCCCATTCATTTGTGTGGCCACCTTAATTTTACTACCCCTCCGGTCGCAAAATGTTTCCACCCATGTTCTTCCACCTATACACAGCTAACAACTCCTGCCACTTTATCTTCACTGTCACTCTACTCGGACAGCAACAAATTACAGCAGTTTATGTTGATTACGTGCCCTCTTGTCGCAGCAATCTGCTTTCTTGTTAACCAACGTTTTGCAAAGCTCATCAGCAAAGAGTAAGTGGTAAGCTGAAACACTGCCACATCAGCCTTGCTCTATGCTTATGATTATCAATATCCACCCAGAGTCCTCATCATCTCACTTGTCCTGTGAAACGAAGCAAGGCACAAGCAAAGTCAATTTAATCGCGTAAGTGCTTAATTTTAAAAGCGACAAATCTTTGTTGGCTGTTGAGGTAGCACGTCTCGAGCAGGATTTGCAATAACAATGGATGCTGGTTCTTGTGAACTAATTAACAGTTACCTAGGTACATATGTAAATAAATAGTTCACCTTCTGTTCGGTATTTCTTAATTATGATTATGTTTTACTTGTTGTCCGTTAACGCCTTCGTCTTGTGTCCTGCCTTCTGCTGTTATTGGCATGCCTTTACATTTTTATGGCGGTGTTCATCTGTTCTATGAACTTTGCATCACGCCCTGTCGTTGATCTTATAGGCTGCATTTTCCCGGCATTTACGTTGAAGTTGCTGTAGTTGCAATTCTTGATAATGCTGCCATAGTCATAAGTCATACTCATTAACGGCGGAAGGGATGCATGTCCTTGTAGTTTTTGTAGCTGCCTCTTAATTGCCCTTGCGCTCGTTTCAGCGATTTGTATCTACCCAGCAACTGTAGTGTTAAGCCTTTAAAGGTCTTGCTTCAATCGAAGTTTGAAAATTTCATTTTTGGTAGTAACATGAAATCAGCGGGGCAGTAAGAGTTTCGGGATTAAGATGGTTTCATGATTTTGAGCTTAGCAATGACAGTGAATTGATACGGCGATTCGCATTATTTGATGCCATCATTACTTCGTAATCCTTTCTTTATCTTTCGTTTTTGTTTCGTTATCGTTTCGTTTCTTTATAGTGAACTTATCGTTTACGTATCGTTTCGTTGGCTTTTCATTCGTTCGCTACCGTTTCGTTATACGCTCGTTGACGTTTTGTTACGTTCATTATCGTTACATTATTGTTTAATTATCGTTTCATTATCGTTACATTATCGTTTTATTATGCTTTCATTATCGTTTCATTATCATTTCTTTATCGTTTCATTATCGTTTCATTATCGTTTCATTATGTTTCATTATCGTTTCATAATCGTTTCATTATCGTTTCATTATCGTTTCATTATCGTTTCATTATCGTTTCATTATCGTTTCATTATCGTTTCATTATCGTTTCATTATCGTTTCATTATCGTTTCATTATCGTTTCATTATCGTTTCATTATCGTTTCATTATCGTTTCATTATCGTTTCATTATCGTTTCATTATCGTTTCATTATCGTTTCATTATCGTTTCATTATCGTTTCATTATCGTTTCATTATCTTTTCATTATCTTTTCATTATCGTTTCGTTATCGTTTCATTATCGTTTCATTATCGTTTCATTATCGTTTCATTATCGTTTCATTATCGTTTCATTATCGTTTCATTATCGTTTCATTATCGTTTCATTATCGTTTCATTATCGTTTCATTATCGTTTCATTATCGTTTCATTGTCGTTTAATTATCGTTTCATTATCGTTTCATTATCGTTTCATTATCGTTTCATTATCGTTTAATTATCGTTTCATTATCGTTTCATTATCGTTTCAATATCGTTTCATTATCGTTTTATTATGGTTTAATGATCGTTTCTTTATCGTTACGTTCGTTATCGTTTCATTATGGTTTAATGATCGTTTCTTTATCGTTACGTTCGTTATCGTTTCATTGGTTTCTTTGTCGGCGACGATCTATCTCTGTACAAATGACCAAACTTTCTTCCTACAATCCATCATATCAGCCTATCACACTTCTTACCCCTATCACTTTCCACTGAAAAATTAGTGCCTACCACAGACAATCGGTATTTTCCAGTTACGGGATTGAAAGCCTTTACTACGACTATGCAGCCTATCGCGAATTCAACGAACTTTCATAGAACGTGTCAATAATCGCGAATGATTTGCATAGCGTTGTAAATATATGTGCTTGCAGGATACTATGTACTTCCAAGTTTAAGCTTAGGTAGCATGAGTATAGACGAGCCGTCGTGGTCAGCATTATTGGTGAAATGCCAGCAGCGTGCTAAGTTTTCGTAATTAGTTCTTGGCAGTTGGAACAAGTGTTTAGTGCGAGCGAAGCAATGGCTAAAGTTAGTGCGCCTACTACGTCTATACATTGATATCAATCCTATCCTATGGAAGGCTGCTAAATAGTAAGCATTTATTTAGTGATGGGCAGAGACGAGAGCGGGTATCCACAGAACCAGGTTTCGTTATGGTATAGAAGGTGCGGGGCTAAATTAAAATCAGCTGCCGAATAAATTTAAAATATAACGTTAAATAAAAAATAAACCGAAATAAAAAAAAAAATTTAAATAAAATAAAATAAAATAAAATAAAATAAAATAAAATAGAATAAAATAAAATAAAATAAAATAAAATAAAATAAAATAAAATAAAATAAAATAAAATAAAATAAAATAAAATAAAATAAAATAAAATAAAATAAAATAAAATAAAATAAAATAAAATAAAATAAAATAAAATAAAATAAAATAAAATAAAATAAAATAAAATAAAATAAAATAAAATAAAGTAAAATAAAATAAAATAAAATAAAATAAAATAAAATAAAATAAAATAAAATAAAATAAAATAAAATAAAATAAAATAAAATAAAATAAAATAAAATAAAATAAAATAAAATAAAATAAAATAAAATAAAATAAAATAAAATAAAATAAAATAAAATAAAATAAAATAAAATAAAATAAAATAAAATAAAATAAAATAAAATAAAATAAAATAAAATAAAATAAAATAAAATAAAATAAAATAAAATAAAATAAAATAAAATAAAATAAAATAAAATAAAATAAAATAAAATAAAATAAAATAAAATAAAATAAAATAAAATAAAATAAAATAAAATAAAATAAAATAAAATAAAATAAAATAAAATAAAATAAAATAAAATAAAATAAAATAAAATAAAATAAAATAAAATAAAATAAAATAAAATAAAATAAAATAAAATACAATAAAATAAAATAAAAAGTAAAAAAAAGTAAAAAAGTAAAAAAAAAAGAAATGTATAATAAAAAGGAAAAAAATAGGAAAATTTAAATGAAGTAAAATTAAATAAAATATATTAAAAAAAATAATTAAAAAACAAAATAAATAAAAAATATTATAAAATAAAATTAAATTAAATAAAACAAAAATAAAAAATAAAATTAATTATTCAACAGTTGAAAAAATACCTTAACCCTATAACGCACATTTTGAACATTTGGTTGCAAATTCGAGAACTCGGTTTTTATTTCAACTTCATTACACATCACTCACTAGGCCATTTATGCCTTGCAGCCCTTACTACACACACACACTCACACTCACATAGATTTGACACACAGTTACTATTGGCCACATTCATACTCACGGTGCTAGTTAGCCGTGCTCATTTTCCAGCCTCAACCGTACAACGGGATTCGCGCCGGCATAACTTGGTGATCGGCTACAAACTGTTGTTATGAGTTTTATTAAAGCATCTTTTTGAAGTGCGCAATATTCAGCAAACTTTTGTGAGGGCGCTACGCGTTACAGCTGTCGCGTAGCGTCGCTGTAGCAACCATGAGCATAGATAGTCTACTAAGTGCTAGGATTGTACAAACCTACAAATGCTGAGCTAAGTTTAAAATTACTTTCAACTGCAAATGAGTTTTAGATTTATCGCGAAGAAGAAATTTAATTGATGTAACTTTTTTTTGTAAATTTTTTTTTTTTTTGTTTCTACACAGGCAACGTGGGTTGTGCTTTCTTGTTCAGCGGTATATGACCGGGTCAAAGTGTTAGCAGCGTACGACGACCACATTTCTATGGGCATCCAAGCAAATGGCACACACAGCTTAAAGATGTACTTCAACAAAACTCTAAAGACAAAGATACTTAAGAGGCTGGCAAAGTGGCTGTGTGGGTGGTTGTGAAACAGGGAACGAAACCGAAATCGTTTGATTTTTTCCAAACCAAAATCCCAACAGTAACTGATTACAACCATTTCATTGAAAAATAACTAACGATAACCGCTTAGAAAAAAAAAAAAGGTTATTTTTAAAAATCCACCGAAGCCCAAGTCATACCCGTTTTAACACGTTGCATCTTTCCAAATATGTTTCAAAATCGACACTTAACTCTGTTATTAACAGTGGTGTTTTATTTTAAATACTAAACAAAGACACTCTTACTACATATAACCGTTTTAAACCGTTTCATTTTTAGAAATCCATGCCGAAACTCAAATTTCGATATCGATACCAAACGAAACTGAAACTCCAACCTTAACTTTTATAAACCGTTATTTTCAAAAATCTACCGAAACCCAAGTCATAACCGTTTGAAACCGTTTCATCTTTCCGAAAAAATGTCAAAACCGTAACCGAAACTCGGTTCTTAACAGTTATGTTTTGTTTTAAAAACCAAATAATGACACTCTTACTATAACCGTTTTAAACCGTTTCATTTTTAGAAATATATGTCACAACTCTAATAATAACCGTTCGAACCCGTTTCATATTTCGAAATGCATTCCAAAACCAGAATGCTTTCCTTTTAAACCCGTTACATATTTCAAAATTTATACCGAAATCCAACTCTAATCGTTTAAAACCGTTTCATATTACAAAATCTATACCAAAGCCGTTGCCCTAACCGTTCAAACCCGTTTTATATTCCAAAATCCATACCAAAAACCTATCACTAACCATTCGTACCAGTTTCATATACCTAAATTCATTCCAAAAGCGTAACACTTTCCTTTAAAACCCGTTTCACATTTCAAA
>CAXKVI010000366.1:37500-42044 GCA_964058755.1 Campiglossa producta
TAGCCGTCAAGTGGCTGCTAGCTCGCTGAGGGTAAATACCAACAAGAATGCAATAATATTGTGGTTCAAAACATTTGTTATGTAATGTTGTTGTTGTTATTCTTACATATTATTATTGCTGCTATTATGGTTGCTATTGTGGTCGCTGTTTAGTTTAAGTTTTTGTTTTTGTTTTAGCAATTGTTGTTGACATCATTTAAATGGCTGCTAAAACCCTGTCACTACAGGAACTTGAGGCGATTAGCTTTGCGAAGCAAATATTTTAGACCTACCAGTGTGGGAATGTGCATGAGGAGGTGTGTATAGGCGTGGGGACTAACTAAAGTAAGGAAAGTTCCGAAAAGACACATAAAAATAAAAAATTTTATAGATTTGCAATTATATCGACCAGCGGGCCACCTAGCGGAATTTTAAGTTTTGCAAGTTGTACTGTCACCTATCTAATGCCAAGTTTTAAGTTCCTAGGTTACCAGGAAGTTAGTAAAAATTCGATTGCAAGATTCCTAATTTCAAAATAGTTTTCGAAATATATTGGTTTGTGCGCCACCTACCGGAATTATTTTGATGAGGGATTGCATTGTCCTCGGGTTCTGGCAAATGTGTCAAGTTTCAAGTTTCTAGCTAACCGGTAAGCTACTAAAAATCGATAGCAAGATTTCCCCTGTGTGATTTTCAATTATATAGACCAGCGAGCCATCTATCGGAATTTCGATTTTTATAATTTGTAGTGCCAACGTGTCCTCAATTTAATGCCAAGTTTCAAGTTCCTAGATTACCGGGAAGTTCGTAAAAAGTCGATCGCAAAATTCCCAACTTCAAATTAGTTTTCGAAATATCTCGATCCGTGCGCCACCTACCGGAATTTTTTGAATAGCGATTGCCTTGTCATCGGGTTGTGACAAATGTGTCAAGTTTCAAGTCTCTAATTAATATGGAAGTTACTAAAAATCGATCGCTAAATTCCAGGAGTCTTTTAATTTATTTTTTAAAGATTTCCAAGTATCTCGACCAGTGCGACATCTAGCGGAATTTTTTGTACAACAAGTTGTATTGTCTTCAATTGTTCATATGTATGCAAATTTTCAATAATCTAGCTTACCCAGAAGTTCCTCAAATATGCGTCCCAAATTTTAAATTTTTAAATTAATTTACCGTATTTCTTGATCCGTGCGCCACCTAGCGGATACTTTTTTCGTTCACATTGCATTGTCACGGAGCTCTGAACTATGTTCCAAGTTTCAAGTGTCTAGCTCAACGGGATGGTACCTAAAACGACTTTGCAAGATTCCGAAATTTCGTATGGAAAAGGTGGTGCAAACAAGAAAGCGACTTAATATAAAGGTTTTAATAATTAAAAAAAAAAAACTAAAATAAAAAAAATAAAATAAGAGAAAAAAGTAAAAACTAAAATTGATCTAAATAAAATAAAATGAAAGTAAATAAATAAAAATAATTAAAAGTAAAAAAATTAACTAAAAAAATTAATTAAAATAAAATAAATACTGTTTTCCTTCTTTTACTTTCATAATTATTTTATTAAACTTTTTTGTATTTTTTTTATTTTTTTAACTTTTTTATTTTATGTTTTTTTCTACTTTATTTTATATTCATATTTTATTTTATTTTATTTTCGTTTTTTTTTTTTAATTTAATTTAATTTTATTTTATTTTGTTTTATTTTATTTTTTTGCTATTATATTATACTAGAGTTCGCCCAGTGGTTGAAATTCAACCACAAAACCTTTTTTTATTTTCCTACCTTTTTGCTATTTCTTAAATTTTCCTTTCTTTTCCATATTTTGTATATTTTTGGTTTCTATACATTCCTATACATTTTGCCTTTTCCTCCCTCTTTACACCATTCAGTAATATAGTTTCAATGTTGATAATTATTTATTCTTCTTAGGTCGTCTTCATACGTATTTCTTTCCGTTCCTTTCCTTAGCATTCATTTGCTTTATCTTCTCAGTTCTTTTCCTTTTCTTTCCTTTTCTCTTCTTTCCTTTTCTCTTCTTTCATTTCATTTTATTTCCCTTCTTTCTTTCTTTATTTTCTGTTCTTCTCTGTTCTTTCCTTTTATTTTTCTTTCTTTTCGTTTCTTTTATATTCTTACCTGATCCTTCTTTCCATTTACATTACATTCCTTTTTTCCTTTTATTTTCTTTTTCTTTCCTTTCCTTTCATTTCCGTTGCTTTAGTTTCCTTTCATTTTATTCATTTTTTATCATTTCATTTCTTTTCTTTTATTTTTTCTTACCTTTATTTTCTTTCACTTTTTTTTTTAAATTTCTCTTCCTGTCATTTCGTTCCTTACCTTTCCTTTTCTTACCTTTCCTTTCCTACCGTTTCCTTATTTTCTTTTGTTCCTTTCCGCAACTCCTTTGCTTTTCTTTTTCTTTCATTCATTTCCTTAACTTATTTTTTTAAAGCTTTTCATTACCTTTACTTTGTTTTCATTTATTTTCCATACCTTCTTCCTCGCTACATTTTCTTTCCCTTCTTTTTATACCCAGCTGTACTTGTACACAGGGTATTATAACTTTGTTAGGATAACGGTTGGTTGTACAGGTATAAAGGAATCGAGATAGATATAGACTTCCATATATCAATATGATCAGGATCGAAAAAAAATTTGATTGAGCCATGTCCGTCCGTCCGTCCGTCCGTCCGTCCGTCCGTCCGTCTGTCCGTTAACACGATAACTTGAGCAAATAATGAGATATCTTCACCAAATTTGGCATGCGTACTTATTTGGGTTCAGAATAGATTGCTATTGAAAATGGGTAAAATCGGACCATAACCACGCCCCTTTTTCGATATCGAAAATTTCGAAAAACGTATAAAATGGGTTAATTCAATATTAGAAGCAACTACAATGATAAAATTTGCAATATGTATTGATTTAGATGTTCTAAGGCCGATTTTATAAAAATTTTTGAAAAGGGGGCGTGGTACCGCCCACGTATATTTGAAGAAATTTTAAAATTTTGACTCTTAATAACTTCAGAACAGTTTATGCTAGTATAACGAAATTTCGTAGAGGACATACTATTGTGGTGGTAAATTCAGCTATAGAAAATAAACGAAATCGCTTCGCGACCACGCCTACTTTTTCATAAAAGTTATATTGAAAGGAGGTGGAAATATTGAAAAGTCCATATCTAATTAACTGATTTCGCTATAATAATATAATTTGGTACATACATCAACTCTCATATTCTTTACATAATTTTTTCAAAATTTTGGAAAGTGGGCGTGGCACCGCCCACTTATGAGTCAAGCAATTTTTAAATTCGACTGCTAACAACTTCAGAACGGTGTGAGATAGATTTACGAAACTAGGTACCAGGCATGTTATGTTTATGTAGAGTACTACCACAGAAAATAAGAAAAATCGGTGAACGATCACGCCCACTTTATGTGCACAGCTGGGTATGTAATGTTCGGTTTCACCCGAACTTAGACTTCCTTACTTGTTTTTCTTCTTTCCTTTCTTTGCCTTTCTCCTTTTGCTTCTCTTTTCCACTGCTTTACCTACATTACATTTCCTTTCTTCCTTTCCTTTCCCTTTGATTTTTCTGTCATATTTTCCGTTCCTTACCTTAACTTACCTTTATTTTCCTTTTATCCATCCCTTTCCTTTCCTATTATTTTCTTAATTTAATAATTTTATTTATTTCATTTTTATTTATTTTATATTATTCCCTTTCCTTTCATTTCCAACAAATTTTATTTTTTTTACTTTCAACCACTTTTCTATTTCTGATTTTTTTTTTTTTTTTTAATTCTATCAATTTTCCATTTTATTTTATTTCACTAAGTGTAGCCAAGAAGGGCCTTGTGCATGATCTAGCTTATTTGTGCTTTTTTTCAAAAGCATTTGCTTCTCTGAATCCCCACGCAAAGATTTTGTTTTTGTAAACACTGTTTGTACCTAAGCTCAATAAAGTTGACGCGCTGGCTCATGTTATCTTATTGCTGCCATCAAAACAACTTACCCTACTGCAATGATTGCAAACACAACAATGCAAGTGGTCATACCTACATATGTACATACACCCATAACAGCGGCTCTATAAAGCGAATGCGTGTATAGCACTTGTAGTGGTGTGATTTTCAAATCATATTATAATTAATTTTATTTAATTTTTGGTTTGTTGTCGGATACCCTGCTCGGCGAGACATATCGATACATACCAAATTTTATATACCTTAGAATTGTGGTTATTGCAAAAAAGGAAGAAACCAGTTATGTTTGCGCATTTAAATATAATAGATTTTATTTTATTTATTTTATTTAATTTTATTTTATTTTGTTTTATTTCAGTTTATTTAATTTAATTTTTTTTTTTATTTTATTTTATTTATTTTTTTATTTTATTTTTTAACGCAATTTTCTCAACTTTTGTTAGTCCCCCCCTCCACTTGATCATGGTGAGATGGCATTATCATTGGCGAGCTAAAAGGGGACAATGCAACTACTACATACCAATAAAAACAAATTACAACAACAAAAAGCCCTGCAATGAAATTACTTTGCTTAC
>CAXKVI010000367.1:7500-17500 GCA_964058755.1 Campiglossa producta
GAAGGGAAAAGAGAGAAACCAAAGGAAAGGGAGGCGAATAATAAAATGGATGAGTAGAGGGAGAAAAAAAGAATATATATTGAGAAGAAGGGAATTAGGTAAAACAGAAGGATAAGGGTGATGATAAGGAGAGTGAGACGTAGACGGAAAAAAGGGAGAGAAGCATAAAATAAAGGGAAAAAGAAGAAGAAGAGGAAATACAGAAGAAGAAGAAGTTGGACAATAATAAGAAAAAATCAACAAACATATAAAAAGAAAAAATGAGAACGTAGAGAAAAATGAAATGTATTAGGAGAAGAAAAATGAAAAAATCAGGAGTTAGAAGTAGAAGAATAAGTGGAAGAAGAGCAGGAAGAAAAAAAATATTATGATAAAAGAATAACCAGGCATGGAAAAATTAAATTTATAAGGAGAAGATGAGGAAGAAGCGAAACCAGGAAAGAAAGAAAAAAAAAAAACAAAACACTAGAACAAAGAAGAACAGAAAGAAAAAAGGTAAAGGAGGGGAAGAAAAGAAGGAGGGAGGAGGAAAAAAATAAAAAGAAAACGATTATGGCGAAGTCCATGATAGGTGACACTGATAGTGACGATGATGAAAAGAAATCTGCATATATATGGGTCACTCCATGCCAAATCGACAATTTTTTACCTGACCCCCTTCGATTTCGCTAAAAATTTGGTATCTTTTTCTACCCCCCGAAAGACATTTTTCAGAATTTTTTCAAAAATTTTTCCCCAAATCAAAAAAAGGTATGAACTTAAAAAAAACCGCTGTAAATTTTTGAAAAACTGACCGTTTGGGAAAAAATTAAAAAAAATTTAAAACCCCAGATATATAATTTTTTTTTTTCGAAAAAAAATCCGACCCTTTTTTATTTTTATTTTTATTATTTTTTTAAAACTCCAACTAGTTCTGCAATAAATCCCGCTAATAACAAGATGTGCCGACAATCGCTTCTATTTTTTTTATTGAAAAAAAAAAAAATAAAAAATTCATTAAAAAGTTTTATAAAATGAGCCAAACTTCAAGAAATTTTTTTTTCAATAAAAAAAAATAGAAAGATTGCCAGTGGTATAAATGAGCCAAGTTAAAAAAAAAATTTTTCAATCAAAAAAAAGAAAAAAAAGCGATTGCCGGCACATCTTTTTTAGTTAGCGGGGCTTATTGCATAATTAGTTGGAGTTTAAAAAAAAAATAAAAATAAAAAAAGGGTAGAACTTTTTTTTTCGAAAAAAAAAATTTTAAAATTCTTTTTTCAGAAAACTACATTTAAAAACAAAAATTATCTCAAACGGTCGATTTTTAAAAAAGTTACAGTATGTTAAAAAAAAACGTTTTTTTAAAAGTTCATAACTTTTTTTTGGGGAAAAATTTTTGAAAAAATTCTGAAAAATGTCTTTCGGGGGGTAGAAAAGGATAGCAAATTTTTAGCGAAATCAAAGGGGGTCAGGTAAAAAATTTGTCGATTTGGCATGGAATGACCCATATAAAAGTTATTTAAAAAGGGTTTTTTAAAAGGGTGTGAATATTATTTTATAAACGCGAACGAATATTTAAAGCGTTTGTGGATTCTCCAGAACTCTTTGTGTGTATTCTCCTCTGCAACGATTGGCAACAATTTGTCTAAAGTTAGTAATAAAGCCATCGAATAAAATTTACGAGATCCCAAAAAAAGTTATGAAAATTCAGACCTACTTTAGTTTTTTATAGTAAACTTTTTCTCTATAATTTTGATGTTCCACACACAGAATAATTTTTGTCAACATGAACCATGTTAAACTAACAAGAAAGTTCCTGTTAAATTTGCATGAGATAATGAGGCAGATAGTGTTGTTTTAACAGGAATTCGTGTTAATTTAACAGGAGTTCATGTTAATTTAACAGGAAGTCATGTTAACTTAACAGCAGTTCATGTTAACTTTACAGGAATTCATGTTAATTTAACACGAAGTGAAGTTATTCAACACGAGCTTCATGTTAAAATAACATGATCGATAGTGTTGAAAAATAATAACCTGAAAAAGTGTTAGGTAGGTAGGTTCAAGTGGCTGCCGCAGAGGCACACTTAGGCCAGTTTTGAAGGCCCGTTGTGATACCACCAACACAAGGAAAGTCAGCCCCGGGACCCAGCCATATGGAAAATCCCTGAGTTGTTGGGATTTTCCACATAGCAGAATCCCGGGACTGACACTCCTAAACCGACACCGTTACTCCTCCTCGAACCACTTAGATGACTTTATGAAGCCCATCAAGTCCTTTATGTCCAGTTCCGCGATCTGGCTTAGACTATCTAGGAACGGAACTCCCAAAAAGCGCGTTCTCACGCCGCTTAAAGCCGGACAGTTGCAGATGAGGTGCTCCACCGTTTCCTCCTCCTCATCATCTTTGCAACTCCTGCAGCATCGTCGGTAGGGCACACTTAGCCTTTCTGCATGCCTACCAATGAGGCAGTGACCGGTTAATGCCCCTATCAATATGCAGATTTCCCTCCTAGTTAGGGCATAAATGCGTCTAGACCTTTTAAGATCCCATTTTGGCCAGGTTTGTTTCGATATCCGACACCCTGGGGATTGCAGCCATCTTTCGTTGGCTTGACGGAGTGTGTGCTCCTTCAGCATTAGTTTGCATGTGGCAAACGGCATACCTAAGCGCTCTTTATCCCGAAGAACCTGCTTGGTCGTGCCCTGCCTGGCAAGCTCGTCTGCCTTACAGTTTCCCTCAATGTCCCTATGTCCCGGGACCCATATGAGGTTTACGCGGTTCTGTTGGGCCATCTCCTGAAGAGATCGACGACAGCTGAGCGTCAGTTCAGAGTTGAACGTGTATGAGCCAAGGGATTTGATTGCCGCCTGGCTATCGCTGAAAATAGTGATATCTCCTCCGATAACACGTTTGCTTAACCAGGCCGCGGCGTCCCGGATTGCCGAGACTTCCGCCTGGAAGACGCTACAATGATCAGGTAGTCTGAAGGAGAGTTCAAGGTCCAAATCCCTTGAATAAACCCCTCCTCCAACTCTGCCGTCCAACTTCGAGCCGTCGGTGTATATGGAAGTGCCACCATTTGTTTCGGGACACCAATCCGTCCTCTCCCAGTCTTCTCTGCTGGGAATGTTTATTTTGAAGCAGCTATCCCCGACTGTAGTGGTCGCACAACGATCTGTGCTTAGAGGGAGAAAGCTGTAAGATTCCAGAATACTGGAGTGTCCAATAGTACCCGCACCCCAACTGGAGGTTTCTCTTAGGCGCAGAGCTGATGCCGCCGCTGACCGAAACCCTTCCAGATCAAGTGGCAAAATGCCCAGAATGGCCTGGAGGGCTTCGTTGGGCGTTGTCCTTAGCGCACCGCTTATACAGATCATATTGGATCTATGGACTTTCCGCAACAGATTCAGGTATGTTGTCTTGCTCAGTGCCGGCCACCATACGACGACTCCATACAGCATGATTGGGCGAATGATGGCCGTGTAGATCCAACTGCATACTCTAGGGCTGAGCCCCCATTTTTTGCCAATGGCTCTTTTGCATGTGTAAAGAGCGATGCAAGCTTTCTTCTGGCGCTGAAGAACATTCTCCTTCCAATTCAGTTTCCTGTCCAGAACTATGCCTAGAAACTTGGCCTTATCCGACAAGCCCAGGCGCGTGCCATCTAGTTCTGGTAGGCTTAGTGGCGGTATTTTGTACCGGTTGGTGAAGAGGACAAGTTCCACTTTCCCCGGGTTGATACTAAGTCCGCAGCGAGAGGACCACCTCGAAACCTCTCGCAGTGCTACTTGCATCAGGTCACACAGAGTTTGTGGGAACTTGCCTCTGAATGCAATAGCTAAATCGTCTGCGTATGCCACTATCTTCCCGCCCCCCCAGCTTGTGTCACGTAGCAACGAGTTGACTGTGAGGTTCCATAAAAGCGGGGAAAGAACACCACCCTGGGGCGTTCCCCTTGTGACATAGCGTGATAACTCGACCGTACCAAGTGAAGAAGCTATTTTCCTTCCTCTTAGAAGTTGGTCAATTAAACCAGTTAGAGGTCTATCTACGCCCAGATTAGTTAGAGCGGAGTTGATCGCCTCCGGGCTTATATTGTTGAAAGCCCCCTCAATATCTAAGAAGGCCACGAGACAGTAGTCCTTTTCACACAGCGATTTCTCAATGACAGATACTAGGCTGTGCAGAGCAGTTTCTGTTGATTTACTCTTGGTGTATGCATGCTGATAGCTAGAGATAAGGTTGCTATCAATAGTCGTTGAAAGGTAGTCGCTTAGTATCCTCTCAAAGGTTTTGAGTACAAAGGACGAGAGACTGATCGGTCTGTAATCTTTTGGCTCGTAGTGGGATGCCTTCCCAGCCTTAGGGATAAACACTACCGTGGCGCTTCTCCAGGAGCCCGGAATGTGGTTGAGAGCCAGGCAGGCTGTGAAGAGAAATACCAGCCATTTAGCTGATGTCTCCAACGTGTTTATAAGTTGCGCGGGGATAATCCCGTCCGGCCCGGCAGCCTTATACGGTTCAAAGCTCTTAACTGCCCACCTTACTCTTTCCTCAGTGATGGGTATATTTACTGCCAGGTTTGTTGCAGGTGCTAGTGGTGCATCATGCAGATTCCCCGGAAAATGTGTATTCAAGAGCAGCTCAAGGGTTTCCTCTTCCGTGCTGGTCCAGGATCCGTCAGGCTTTCGCAAATAGCTGATGGTTGTTTGACTTTTCGAGAGGACTCGTCTAAGTCTCGCTGTGTCGTCGACCTTTTCGACGCCAGTGCAGAAATTTCTCCACGAGGTTCTCTTCGCCTGTCTCAGAGCTTTTTTGTAGGCCCTTAGTTTAGCTTTATATTCATGCCAATGAGGCTCAGAGCCGAAGCTCTTGGCCTTGTTAAATTGTTTCCGGCATGATATTCGGAGCGAGTCCAAATCGTAGGACCACCAATGTGGCCTGTGTTTACCGCGTGGTTTTGGCACTGGACAAGCCTGTCCTAGAGCATTTGAGAGCGCCGATGTAAATGTAGTAACAAGATCCTCCAGCTCCTCTACTGATGAGGGGGCTTGTGAGGGCAGTACTGGTAGGTCTCTGTCTAATATTTCATTGTGTAACTGCCAATCAGTGTTACGTGGATTGCGCTTCATGATTGGTTGTTCTACAATAAAGTCTAAAACCATTTCTATGTAACGGTGGTCGGAGAAAGAATGTTCTTCCAGAACCCGCCATTTTCTGACCCACTCATAAGCGCCTTCACTACAGATAGTGAGGTCTATGACCTCCCTGCGGGTCTTAGTGATAAAAGTAGGCTCATTACCCACGTTGCAAATCACCAGGTTGGTTGTTAAGAGGTAATCAAACAGAGACTCGCCCCTGGCATTGATGTCGGAGCTCCCCCATTGGACATGGTGAGCATTAGCGTCCGCTCCAATAATAAGATTACCCGTGCAGAAATTTGACACCAGGTCTTTCACCTCCGTTTGTGGTGGGGGTTCTTCGGCGTCGTAGGGCATATAGACCGACGCCACCGTCAGGCGGGTGCTGTCGACCGTTAGACTGATAGCGGTAATATCACCATTGGTGTAGTTAGGTAGGAGAAAGGAGTTCAACTCAGACTTGACCAAAATACACGTTCTGACTTTGCTCTCCTCGCTGGCTCGAATGAGCTTGAAGCCCTTAGTCCCCAATCCGCAGATTCTCGAGCTATTGACCCAGGGTTCTTGGATGAGGACCACATCCACGTCGCCTTTAGAAAGACGACTACTTAAAGCAGCCGAAGCCACTTTAGATTTGTGCAAATTAATCTGAAGCACCACCAACATGAGAGCGCACAGACTTCCCTGCCGTCCCCATATCGTCGAGGTTTGCTCCATCCCGGAGGTTGCCTATCAACGATGAGTTGTTCCGATTAACTGCCCGATGTGGCGTTGCAGGAGTCCTGCTGCCTGTAGCGTTAGATGTTAGTCGCTCAGCGTTGGCTGCTACCACCGTGACGTCGAGGACTTCCTCGTCCTGTAGGCTGTCCTCCATCTCCGAGTTGTTCACAGCACTATCGCCAAGAGACGTGGCGGATAACATGCTTTCCGCATCGGAATCCTCCGCTTCCTCTTCTGGTAATAAGTTTTCCGGTTCCCCCGGAGCAGCCGAGAAGGCAGCGCGCTGAGCATCACCACGATATACGTGGATAACGATCTGGCCTACGCTGTAGTGTACTAGGCCGTTGCACCTTTTGAGGGGCTCGATTGACTCTTTATTCATGGTGAACACCACCTGTCTGTCGGTCCCTACCGCATCCCCGACCAGATTGACACTCCAGTCATGCGTTGGGAGGGACGGATTCATTAGCCGTAGCATCCCGAGTATTCTCTCGGGTTCGTCAGGGATGGCCGGAATCCACGC
Organism: Campiglossa producta; assembly: GCA_964058755.1. Classification (NCBI taxonomy): domain Eukaryota; kingdom Metazoa; phylum Arthropoda; class Insecta; order Diptera; family Tephritidae; genus Campiglossa; species Campiglossa producta. Next base: position 13,868 of record CAXKVI010000367.1, read on the forward strand.
CCTTGCCCTTGGACGAGCTGGAATGTCCTTCCAGTCGACGACCTCTATCTTTGCGCCCTGGTAGACTTCACCCAGTTTAGCAGCTGCTGCCTTGTACAGTGCTACGGTTTTTGCATCCTCGCATGCGAGTAATTTAATTTGACCCTGGTGCCAACCCGCATCCGTTACTCGTGCCGAACTACCCGGAAACTCCGGAGCAACGTTGAGAAGAATGTTGCCGAGTTCATTTCGCACGTAACGCCACCGGTCCTTGGGGATGGCCAGACGGTCATTGCCTCGGTCAAGGACGCCTATAAGGATCCTGTCCTTGGTTACCTCAGCAAAGCTTAGTTTGCCCGCTCCAGAGGTATTCTGATGCCGCTTGGGAGGGGGAATAAACTCCAGATCCGATCTCTGGCGCTTGAAAGGGTTAACTTTTAACCTCTTTGGCATGTACGAATTTTGGAAATCCGGTATCACAGCTTTCGCTAGCTCTACAGATTTACTGGAATTCGGCGACAGTGATTCCTGCGGTACCCCTTCATACCTCTTCAGGATCTTTGCAGCCAATCTTTTCTCGTGGTATGTGAAGCGGCGGGGAGATGTCTCCCTGGAGTGCGGACCCGTAGTTGCCATCGCGGTCGCTCTCCTTGCCGACATCTCAGTTGCAGCTTCCTTCTCCTTCGAAACTCCGAGGCCAGGTCGTGAGACCGCTGCCACAGACGTAAAGATACTGGTTTTCATATCAGCGGTTGATGGGAGTTTAGCATCCGCCGTTGTCCGCTTAGCTGCGTTGGCAACCGCACTGGTGCTAGCTCCCATCAAGTCAATCTTATTCGATAGAGGGTTGGTTGACCGACTCGTAGTTGCCATCGCTGTCGATCCCCCCCTTGATTGTGGAACGGAGGTTGTCCTCCGGCGTTGTTGTTGCTTCCTCGCCTGCTCCTCCATAGCTCTCCTTTGCTGAGGAGTGAAATTTGGCGTTGTTTGTTTTTTAGATTTTTCGTTTTTATTCAGGTTATTCGAGTTCATCTTGTTCGTACGACCCATCGCCGGACAAGGCCAGCTTAGGGTCAAGGGAAGAGTAGGGGAAAATGTGTCGTCCGCCGCGGCAGAGCCCCGTACCGCGGTAAGGCCATGCTTACTCTCTGAGGCGACCCGGTGTCAGAGAGGCTCCGTTCAAATACAGCCACGATTTGCCTCCCGGCTGCAAACGTCCAATGGGCACGGTTTCGCATAACACCCTGGATTGGGAGGGAAAAAGTGTTGATTTTACATGAAAATTTTTCTATGTGCAGATATTTTCTGGATCATATTGACTTACCCTTTTGAAAAATTAAATACAATTCCCTGTTAACAAACAACATCTCACAAAAAGGGTTTGCCGTACGGAATGCAATGAAATGGAAAGTAATTTGTTAGGCTTCCTTTCATTTATATTCCCGAAATACTTAAATGGGTCACGAGGCCACTCGTTCAAATGATTTCATGCGGTCAATTGTGTTGTAAATACTTATTAATTTTGACATTGATATGGGTTCAGTTACAAAAATGAATCAAAACAATTAGTTATGTTATAATGAGGAAACTTTTTTGATTTCTTCATAAGAAGGCAATTATTTCCGATTAGAGCAAATAAAATAAATCTTTACATTAATTCGTATTATGTTCAGGTTAGACAGATAAAAATCAATAAAACCCTTCATTTTTTTTTTGTATTTGCTGTCTCTATTTGAAGCCATTCTCCTGGAGTCCTAGTTTTTACTTGCTCTGGTTGTTTCTTCTCTTTTCATATTACCAACAAATTTTTTCTAAACAGACATATTTTTACCACTTGAACGCTTCCGGTCGGTCATTTTTTTCTTTTTATCAGCAAGCCTTTTACCTAACTTATCCATCGCCAAAAAGTATGTTGCGTATACGCCATGGTGGTATTTTCTGATTTTCCTCATGCAAACAGTTTCCGTAAAATACAATCCATTTTGTGACAGTTTTCTACGTCGGTGATGAGGATTTCCGGTTTTGGTTAGCTAAGTTGCAAAAATCATTCGCGTCGTAGGTAGTTTCTTTGTAGAAAAAGGTAGGTTGAATGACTTGAAGTGTAGAAAGAAATTTAAGGATTTACAGGATACTCCAAATAATTTGGGCTTTTGGTTCAACGTTTTTAGTTTTAAGTTTTCAGTTTTTAGTTTTTAGTTTTTGGTTTTTAGTTTTTAGTTTTTAGTTTTTAGTTTTTGGTTTTTAGTTTTTGGTTTTTTGATTTTTCGTTTAAAGTTGTTGCTAATTTTTGGTTTTTAGAATAAATTTTTCGTTTTTGGTTTTCTTGTTTTTAAGTTTCGAGTTGTGAGTTTTGATCTCATGAAATGTTTACCCACATTTCCATACTTTTGCAAATCCCACACCAACAAACTCCCCTCACTTAACAAATTGCACTAATTGAATAACAATTTTTTTCTTTTTTCCTTCTAAATCGCCCATTTTTTTTGCCTATTTTCTTTCTACTACTTCCTTGAGTTGCTCACAAGCTTCGGAAGTGCTATTAAGTACTTTAAATTTTTGCACAAACCAACAATTTAACACTTCCTGTCTAAGTTTTTTTTCATTGCTTCCGTTTGTCGCCTCGACCGACCACTCAGCTACGACATCGTCCCCTTTTTGCGTTTTTATCGTAAACGCCAAAAAGGAAATTTTACAGGAGAGCATTTTTTAAATTTTTTTTTATTTTTTTCACTTATGAATTGGTGGATACGATAAAAAAGATAGCCATTTTTTGACATAACTGTGAGGATTTCAGCTATAAAATTTTACCAGATCATGCGCTAAGGGATGATGAACAAATTTGCATCAAAAAGTAAATTTCGAAAAAATGGTGGTTACGATAAAAACGCAAAAAGGGGACGACATTTTTATTGTTGAAGTTCAAAAATTTTTATATTTTTTTTTTTTTAGAATTACTATTTTTTCCTTGATGTATATCGGTATGACGATGGTAGTGCCATAAATGGAATTTACATAATTGAAAAAAATGCTGTAAAATATTTGAAAGAGGTGTGATTAAAAAATTGTGTAGGGCAAACGATTTGAATACTCTAGTTAGGCATTTGTGGCATACAGAAGAGTGGTAAGCTTAATTAAAAAAAGACTTGATAGACATTTGTTTGGTAAGTGATGATGAACTTGAATTCGCTTGTGGCCGTTAATTCATTTTAGTTTATTTATTTTAGTTTATTTTATTTTATTTTAATTATTTTTTTTTAAGTTTAATTTAAATTTATTTTTTTAAATTTAATTTGGTTTCATTCTATTTTATTTTATTTTATTTTATTTTATTTTATTTTATTTTATTTTATTTTATTTTATTTTATTTTATTTTATTTTATTTTATTTTATTTTATTTTATTTTATTTTATTTTATTTTATTTTATTTTATTTTATTTTATTTTATTTTATTTTATTTTATTTTATTTTATTTTATTTTATTTTATTTTATTTTATTTTATTTTATTTTATTTTATTTTATTTTATTTTATTTTATTTTATTTTATTTTATTTTATTTTATTTTATTTTATTTTATTTTATTTTATTTTATTTTATTTTATTTTATTTTATTTTATTTTATTTTATTTTATTTTATTTTATTTTATTTTATTTTA
>CAXKVI010000367.1:22500-37500 GCA_964058755.1 Campiglossa producta
ATTGAGCCATGTCCGTCCGTCTGTCCGTCCGTCCGTCTGTCCGTTAACACGATAACTTGAGCAAATAATGAGATATCTTCACCAAATTTGGCATGCGTACTTATTTGGGTTCAGAATAGATTGCTATTGAAAATGGGTAAAATCGGACCATAACCACGCCCCTTTTTCGATATCGAAAATTTCGAAAAACGTATAAAATGGGTTAATTCAATATTAGAAGCAGCTACAATGATAAAATTTGCAATATGTATTGATTTAGATGTTCTAAGGCCGATTTTATAAAAATTTTTGAAAAGGGGGCGTGGTACCGCCACGTATATTTGAAGAAATTTTAAAATTTTGACTCTTAATAACTTCAGAACAGTTTATGCTAGTATAACGAAATTTCGTAGAGGACATACTATTGTTGTGGTAAATTCAGCTATAGAAAATAAACGAAATCGCTTCGCGACCACGCCTACTTTTTCATAAAAGTTATATTGAAAGGAGGTGGAAATATTGAAAAGTCCATATCTAATTAACTGATTTCGCTATAATAATATAGTTTGGTACATACATCAACTTTCATATTCTTTACATAATTTTTTCAAAATTTTGGAAAGTGGGCGTGGCACCGCCCACTTATGAGTCAAGCAATTTTTAAATTCGACTGCTAACAACTTCAGAACGGTGTGAGATAGATTTACGAAACTAGGTATACAAAACAAAGAATAACAGCATTTTATGTGCACAGCTGGGTATGTAATGTTCGGTTTCACCCGAACTTAGACTTCCTTACTTGTTTAATTCTGGATTTAAAAGTCTTTATAATAATATTGCACAAATTTCACAATGTTCCCTGGTCATGAAGATAAATATACATACTTAAATGCTCACACTGTAGACCAGCAGCCAAAAAAAAAAACATTTTTTCCGTTTTTTTAAGCACTTGAAAAACTGAAATTTTTTATTTATACTTTTAAAGCTACATCAGGGTATCTTGTTCTTTGGATGGTTATTGGCAAGCAAGTTCTGCGTGCTACACTTACGTCAGCGGTTTTTTGTCTAACAAAGAAAAAATAAACACACCAAAAACCCTAAGAATTGAAGAAGATACTCAACGTCAACACAAACGAATTCAACATTTTTTAAGAATAACAAAACAGCACAGAAAAAGCTAAGTTCTCATCAAAATCATCTACTTTAACATTAATTACAATTGTAAGCCATTGTTATGGTTATACCACTTTTAGTACCAACGTCAGTCGGCGAGTAACGTCATCACAAATTCGCCATTATCCCCATCAACTTTTCAAAGCTCTGAAATTTTTGTCTTTATCCAAGTCTTTGGCTTCGTGCGCTACGTCTATGTCACGTCTCATATTTAACAGCGGTTTCGGTTGTCGCAGTTTCATTTGCAGTTATTTATTTTTACGTTGTTTTTTTCTGCTACTTAAGCACTCTTCTTTTCTTTATTTATTCTACCAAGCAGTAGCAATTGTTGATATTCATTAAATGAGCGCTGCAGTTTAAATACTGGATGATATGGCTGCGTTTTTCTGTACCACCTGAGGTTTGGTGGAGTGTCGTTTGTTTGGTGAACTTTTATTTGCGTTACGTTATTTTAAATATTTTTTTTAGATGAAATTTCATACGGCCATTTAAGTTGTATTGTCACATATGTATGTACGTATATGTAAATGTGTATTTGTATGTAAGAATTTAAGGTTTATTATTTGGTTTACTAGTTTTAATAACCCAGTCAATAATCTGACATAACATTTGAACAACAAAAAAAAAAAAAAAAAAAAAATAAAATAAAATAAAATAAAGTAAAAAAAATAAAAAAAATAAAATAAAATAAAATAAAATAAAATAATATAAAATAAAATAAAATAAAATAAAATAAAATAAAATAAAATAAGATAAAATAAAAAAAAAAAAAAATAAAATAAAATAAAATAAAATAAAATAAAATAAAATAAAATAAAATAAAATAAAATAAAATAAAATAAAATAAAATAAAATAAAATAAAATAAAATAAAATAAAATAAAATAAAATAAAATAAAATAAAATAAAATAAAATAAAATAAAATAAAATAAAATAAAATAAAATAAAATAAAATAAAATAAAATAAAATAAAATAAAATAAAATAAATAAAATAAAATAAAAAAATAAAATAAAATAAAATAAAATAAAATAAAATAAAATAAAATAAAATAAAATAAAATAAAATAAAATAAAATAAAATAAAATAAAATAAAATAAAATAAAATAAAATAAAATAAAATAAAATAAAATAAAATAAAATAAAATAAAATAAAATAAAATAAAATAAAATAAAATAAAATAAAATAAAATAAAATAAAATAAAATAAAATAAAATAAAATAAAATAAAATAAAATAAAATAAAATAAAATAAAATAAAATAAAATAAAATAAAATAAAATAAAATAAAATAAAATAAAATAAAATAAAATAAAATAAAATAAAATAAAATAAAATAAAATAAAATAAAATAAAATAAAATAAAATAAAATAAAATAAAATAAAATAAAATAAAATAAAATAAAATAAAATAAAATAAAATAAAATAAAATAAAATAAAATAAAATAAAATAAAATAAAATAAAATAAAATAAAATAAAATAAAATAAAATAAAATAAAATAAAATAAAATAAAATAATATACAATAAAAAAAAAAAATAAAAATAAAATAAAATACAATAAAATAAAATAAAATAAAAAATAAAATAAAATGAAATAAAATAAAATAACAAAAAATAAAATAAAATAAAATAAAATAAAATAAAATAAAATAAAATAAAATAAAAAAATATTAAATAAATTAAAAAAAAAATTTAAAAAAAATGAGTAAATACAAATAAAATAAAATATAAAACAAAAAATAAAATAAAGTAACCTTTATACCAAATTTCATGCAAATATCTCAATTTTTACTCAAGTTATCGTGTACACGGACGGACGGGCAGACGGACGGACATTCCTTAATCAACTCCTCTTTTCTTAAATTGACTTAAATTTCAACCACAGGCGAACTCTGGTATTTCTTTGAGTACTAGAATATGCGAATGGTTCACTTGACGAAAATCATGCCCTCCAGATTTGAATGCTGGGTTTCACATCTGATTTTGGAACTCATGTGTCCATATGACTCGCCTGTGTTATCTTGAGTTCAGAACTCTGCGCGAACTCGATTTATGAATATGAAATTCAAATACTCTTCAAGCAGCAACACAAACAGCAGACACCTAACACCAAAAAAAAATAAATAATAAAATGGCTACAACAACAACATCGAATACAAGTAAAAAGTTGTTGTAGTTTTTGTTACACATGCAAATAAACGCACTCTTACTCAGCCCAAAGTGAAATATTGACGAAGAGATCGACAAAATAAAGGATTTAAATTTTTATTTTATCGTCATAAAGTGATGAAAAAAAAAATCCTAAAATGAAAATTTAGTTTGTTGGAGTGTATCCTAACCTAGCCAATATCTAATATATATTGTTTTCTTCAAACTTCCGCTGAAGTTATTGTCTATTTTAAACCAAAATTGGGGATCGTGGAGGAAATTCAGGGATAACGGAATGCATCATAGGGCCAGACTGCTAAATACCTCGGGGTTTCCACCATTTGTTGACAACCCAGGACGCGAATTTAATTAAAAAAAAAATGTTCATCTGCTAAGACCTACACGGCATCGACATTCTGAATCCGTCCCTGTTATGTGAAAATGAAATTCACATCAGAACCCTTCGAAAACTTATTTTATAAATATTTATAGTTACATATGTGTCGTTTTTAATTTTGATTGTTGTTTTAATGAGTGGTGACGCGTTGTGTATGACACAGATAAGACAGAGCTTTGGTGTGAAGCCCGGCGGCTAGCTTGTATGCATATCAGACAAGACAACATAGTTAAACACTTGTTTATTGCATTCGATTGGTGAGATTTTTCGCACGCTGACTGATGCATTTAGATTGCTGATAAATTTTTATGATTTTACAATAATTTTCAAGCGGATGTGTTGCATATTGAACTCATATTACTTGTGATCGATGTGATTTTGTTAGGGTGAATGTTTGTAAATGTGTATGTTAATGCGCGGACTCGTTAGTATCACGAATCATGCTTCATATTGTTTATTCCAAATTTCTTTCATGATGTTGTCTAACTTTGATGTATGTTTTGTAAAACTTATAAATAATATCAAGGACAATGTAAACATATTTAAGAAGGAGTTGAATTTTTTTATGAAGACAAGGTAGTTTTAACGCCACAAAAATTATGCCACAAATTTATACAAATTATATTAGACGATTTGAGTTCTGATGGGTTCCATAGGAAATCGTCGTAGTTGCAACCTATATCTGGCATCTCCAAACCGGAATAAACCCGAAACGGGCAGACCTACATACTCAACGGAACTGAGACAGAACAAAAATATGGACGAAATCGAAGCGACAACGAAGAAACAGGAGTGGGACTGATACCAAACAGCATACGAAGCTGAAACTGAGATAGAAAGATAATATAATTGGATTAAAATCAAAACCTGAATCAAACAAGAGGAACGAGACTACAAAAACGAAACTGAGATGAAACCAAAATGAAAATGAGATTGAAATAATAATCGGAATGAAAGAGGAAAGCCGAAACAAAACGAGGTATACAAAAAGTGGAACCTAACCGAAGATAACCTGAAAGCGAAACAGGAACGAAACCAACGCTGTGACCTCTAATAAAACAAAACTGAGATAGAAGGAAAGTAAAATGTGTTGTAATCAAAATTGAAACGAAATATAGAAAGTCCAAACCAAAACGGAACAAAACTACAACTGAAAAAAAAATAGAGGAAACTCTAAAACATGACTGTAGCCGCAGCCAAAACTGAGATATCCAAACCGGACCAGATATGAAAACAAAGCTGGAACGGAACCCTACGGGTTATGGATTTAGAATATGCCCGAGGTAGGCATACCGGTCGTAAGAGGCGACTAATATGCTAATGATAATATGATCTACGGATATGATGATTCTCACCTATCATTACCCATGCTTCTTTACGGATGGAGGGATGACAAGACCTAGAAGGTTCCACAGGTCATACCAAATCGCTACCAAGACGATCGGGCAGTGCCGCTATTGCCGTAGCGTACCGGGTTCGTCTCCGGCCAAGGACTGTCAATTTCCAAAACCTTCGGGGAGTGTTTTTGCTGTTACAACAACAACAACAACACCAAAAACAACAACACCAACAACAACAACACCAACAACAACAACACCAACAACAACAACACCAACAACAACAACAATACCAACAACAACAACACCAACAACAACAACAACAACAACAACAACAAAAGACGGAAATCTCAAACCGGACCAGGACTTAAACTAGAAAGAAAGCTCTGGAAAAAAAAACTAGGAACGAAACGGGACCAAGAAAAAAATAAGAAAACTGGAACGTACCCGAAGAAAGCCTAACACAGACCACGAACGAAAAAAATATTTAGTTTGACGAAGGAGACACATGGACCAAACTGAAAATAGACTATGTAGGTCTAAAAAAAACTGAAAGAGAAGAAAAATTAAATTTAAATGAAATCGAGCCCAGAACGAAATCTAAAGTAAAAAAAAAACCGGATAAGAACGAAAATAAACTCGTAGAAATGAATCAAAGCCTGAAACAGAACCGAAAAAACCCGGAATGGGCCAGAAACGAAACTAAAAGTAGCTACAAACAGAACAAAACCTCAAACCGAGGTTGGAAAACATTGAGATAAAATAAAAAGATAGAGATTGAAAATGGGGCTATACCAAAACTGAAAAGAGATATAACGAAAGTAAAATTGGATCGAAATCTTAACCGAACGAAACCGAACGAAACCGAAACTAAACCTTAACGAAACACACATATCGGAACAAAATCGAAACAGAAACTAGTTACTAGGCGATTCGGTATAACCAGTGGAATCTTCTAGGACATGTCAAACCTCCATCCAGCAGGAAGGGAAGATGGGTAAAGAGATGTGAGGGCAAACTCGGGCATATTCTAAACTCCTAACCAGCAGGGGTTAGAGCCGTCAAAATACTCAGCTGTCAAACACAATAGGCATCATAATCGTGTATTGACCACTAATTTGAGAATCACGACTCGGCAGTATTCTACGCAAAGTTTTTAACTTAAATACAAAAATTCCTTGGCAAGTACGTTTGGAGCTCTTGGTTACATACCAAAAATTCCCATATAAACTGAAGCGCAATTAATTGCAAATCTAGAGAGCATTTTGCCAAGTGACAGCACAGCCAAAAGTCAAAGTGTAACCGATGCAAACACCCATTTAGGTGTTTGAGCCAACAGCACATGTTTGGTTTGCAGGTCAACTGACATGACGCTCAATGACCTAGGCGCCAACAGCCGGACAACAAACAATTATGATCATAATCCGTCAAGTCCATGGCAAACGAAGCAATACAAGGGCAGAGTGGGTCGGTTACTAGAGTAGATGTGTAGCATGCTTGTATACTTATGTGAGTTCGTAGTATATACTCTTCTTATACATACGAGCTGCCATGATATGAAACACAGCAGAGTTGTTTGTGTAAGGTTATGTCTGATGACTTTTGCTCCTGGAGTGTGAGACAACATCAACTATTGCCTCACTATTGCTTATTGTAGTAGCCTGCTGGCTACAAGTGGTTGTTGTTGTTTGCTATTGTCAACAGTGTGTTATAATGCTTTAGCTGTAGATTAAGCTCGAACAAAAGCACTCATCTAACCCTTACTACGAACACACATAGCTCATGGCACTTTTCACACATACATACATGACTCGACATTTCTCTGGGTCAGTTCATTGTTGTGGCTTGGAAAAGCTGTATTATCCTGTCATCAACAATACTCCCACAATTCAGCTGATGCTACTCAATATATTTTCCTATCGGTTTTCATCGGTTTTTATTTGCATTTATTGTGTTATATGGCTGCAGTTGGTTTTTCTGTGCTATTTATGTAATCAGCATAGCACACGCGTTTGACAAGTGCCATTATGTGGCAACCCTGTAAATGTCCTGTAGGAAAAATTATGACTAATTTCTCTCTACTCATATCCAGAGCTGGAGTATTAGCAGTTCAACTTTTTTTTATGGCTAGTCCTGCTCTACGGAGTACAAGAACAAACTCTGCTTCTGAATGCTCAGCTTTTGCCACTATAGCACTAGATATTTTTCCTACAGGGTATTCCACATATTTAGCTAGGTACATACATACATCTAGAGAGTGTGGATGTATTAATGGAGTGTCGAGGGTTTATTTTGCGATTGACGGTTTGATTGGTTTGCAAAGCAATTTAAAAGCCACACAATCTGCAGTTATGATCATTTCGATTAAGCATAAATTGCACTCTTTGGACTTTTATTGGGAATATGATGTGACATAAAAGTCAACATGTATAAATGTGTTAACCATGTCAAATGGTATCGAAGGGTTGGAATTGACTTCTTGCGATTTGAATGATTTTGAAGTGGGAAGTTTTTCTTCTAAGATGAAACAAAGTTCCACAGCTATAACAATAAACACAAAAATACACAATATGCCAATTACCATAACCATTACCATAACCATTACCATAACCATTACCATAACCATTACCATAACCATTACCATAACCATTACCATAACCATTACCATAACCATTACCATAACCATTACCATAACCATTACCATAACCATTACCATAACCATTACCATAACCATTACAATAATCATTACAATAACCATTACCATAACCATTACCATAACCATTACCATAAACATTACCATAACCATTACCATAACCATTACCATAACCATTACCATAATCATTACCATAACCATAGCCATAACCATAACCATTACTATTACCATAACCATTACAATAACCAATACAATAACCATTACAATAACCATTACAATAACCATTACAATAATCATTACAATAACCATTACCATAACCATTACCATAACCATTACCATAACCATTACCATAATCAGTACCATAACCATAGCCATAACCATAACCATTACCATAACCATTACCATAACCACTACCATAACCATTACTATTACCATAACCATTAGCATAACAACTATCATAACCATTACCATAACCATTAAAATAACAATTACCATAAGCATTACCATAAGCTTTACCACAACCATTACCATAACCATTACCATAACCATTACCATAGCCATTACCATAACCATTACCATAACTATTATCATAACAATGACCATAATTAAAACCGTAACTAAAAAGACAACCATAGCCATAACCATAACTATACCCATCACCTGAACTAAAACAAATACCAAACCCGTAACCATAACCATAATCACTACAAAACATGACCTTACCCATTACCATAACCATATTCATAATCATAGCCATTGCTATAATAAAAGTCATAGCCATAACCTTAACCTTAACCACCAACATCACCATAACCGCTAGCATTCAAGTAACTAGTTACATATAGTCATACATAACTATTATTCTCATTCTACTTCTCCCTCTTCTTTTTACCCGCCTTCCTTTCAGTGTAAACTTCTCTTGCTGGGATTTCTATAAAGAAAAATTCTAGAATTTTAAAGATATAAAAACAACAATATATCACAACCACTTAGTTAGCATAAGAATCGCCAGTCACATGAAAACAATTAAAATCACTCCCAACACTTCAACGAAAAACCAACAATCAATTACGACGTGGCTTATGAGCTTCCGGTGGTCATTTAAAAGCTCAAGTATTTACCTAGGTATTTAAGTAATTTAACTATTTATGAGTTGTAACGCGCACACTAACATACATTCATGGAGCTAAGTATATCATAAAAATCATAAAAGTATTCAATGTAATATGAATATGGTTGAAAATAGTTTATGTTAAGTTGAAACGAGTATGTAATAACAAAAAAAAAAAATAAAAAAAAAGAAAAAAAAAAAAAAATAAAAGAAATGATAACATAAAAAAAATAAAATTAAAAAAGCTATTTTTAAACAAGTTAAATTATATTAAAAAATATGACAATAAAAAAACATAAATGAAAAATTAAATTAAATTAAAATAAACAAATAATAAGAAAGCCATTTTTAAATAAATAATAAAAAAAAATATCAAATGCAATTTTAAAATAAATCAAAAAAAAAAAAAATAAAAAAATATCACAAAAAAAAAAAATAAATAAATAAAAAAATTTAATTGAATAAAAAAATTGTTTAAAAATTAAAAACGCAATTTTTAAATAAATGAAATAAAAAAGTTTAAAAAATATAAAAAATTGATTAGAAAATTGAATAAAAAAATTTCAATAAAAAAAATAAAATAAAAAAATAAATCAAATAAAATCAAATAAATTAAGAATTAAATAAAAATCAAATAAAAAATAAAATAAAATATAACAAAATAAAAAAAATTAAATTAAATTAAATTTTTTTTTATTTAAAAAGCCATTTTTAAATAAACAAAATAAAATACAATAAAATTTAAAAAGCAAAAAAAATTTAAAGAATATAACAAATTGATTAAAAAAAATTTAAAAAATTAAATAAAAAGATTTAAAAATAAAAAAATTTTAATTAAAAAAAAAAACAAAAAAAAAAATTGAATAAAATCAAATGATATAAGAATAAAATAAAAATCTAATAAAAAATTTAAAAAAATATATCAAAAAAAAAAAATAAAAAAAATTAAAAAATTAATTAAATAAAAAAAAATCTTTTAAAATATAAAAAAGCCATTTTTAAATAATTAAAATAAAATAAAATACAATAAAATTAAAAAAGCAATTTTTATATAAATCAAATAAAAAAATTAGGAAAATATAACAAATTGATTAAAAAAAATTTAAAAAATTTAATAAAAAAAATTTTAAGAAAAAAATAAAATAAAAAAATAAATAAAATAAAATCAAATAAAAAATAAAAAAATATAACAAAAAAAAATTTAATTAAATTAAATCTTTTTTTTTTATTAAAAAAGCCATTTTTAAATAAATAAAATAAAATATAAATTATATAAATTAAAAAAGCAATTTTTAAATAAATCAATTAAAAAAATGTAAAAAATATAAGAAATCGATTAAAAAAATTTCAAAAATTGAACAAAAAAAATTTTAATAAAAAAAAAATAAAAAAATAAATCAAATAAAATAAGAATAAAATAAAAATCAAATAAAAAATAAAAAAATATAACAAAAAAAAAATAACAAAAAAAAATTAAATTAAATTAAATTTTTTTTTTTAATAAAAAAGCCATTTTTAAATAAATAATATAAAATATAAAATAAAATACAATAAAATTAAAAAAGCAAAAAAAAAATTTAAATGTTATTTGTTATTGATTAAAAACAATTTAAAAAATTAAATAAAATAAAAAAAAAAATAAAAAAATGTAAAAAAAAAAAAAAAAAAATTAAAAATAAAATAAAAAAGCGATTACCCTCTAATACAAAACTGCATGCAATTTCGATTATCATAGTAGAAAAACTGTCCAACTAACCTTGAAATCGAGTTTATTATCGTGACATTTGACGTTGTCGCATCCTCAAATCAGACACGTTGCTGTTAATGGACAACAATTGACACTCGTGCAATGCATTACAATTGGATTATTAATTACAAAAAAAGGTACCGAAGTCGATACAAATCAATAGCGAACGAGCAAACTAAGTAAAACAAATAAAGAGCGCTTAAGCAATGCCAAGGAAGGCATGGCTGGGAAAATATTTAGTTGACAGCATGGCACGTCCGGCGATCGTGTGGTCTAAGCAGAGCTTTATTGGGACAGCGAATTTGTACAAAGGCTAAGCGCACGCCGCAGACACTTGCACTTGAAAATAAAAAATAAAAAAACCTTTACATGGTCCCACAGTCATTGCCTATTGTCAAGGTCAGCGTTAAAATTATTGTGGTTGCCAAAAATGGCTTTAAAAGCAAAATAAGAAGGGGTAAATGAAGAGGGAAAGGGAGGAATATAATACAATGAAGGGAAGTACCAAAATTGTCATATATGTTAACCAAGTCAGAATATTGACGGTATATGTATGTATATTGCGCAATATTATTGTTGTTATTATTTATTATTACTTATTGCGCAATATTTTTCGCGCTTTTTGTTAGTTAAGTGGCTTGTAAGATCTAAATAATAAGGTTAGAATTATCTGGGTTTCTTGCTTAGATCACAATACCAAGCGTAGTACTTGTTGTTATTAACAAGTTCCGTATTTTCCTCATACATCTATGTGGCTCATGTAAGTTGTTAACCCATTAATGCCTCATTTTATGTCACCCAAATAGCTCAACAAAATACACTGACGTGATTTTCTAGCAAACCATCTGTCATGCTTTTTCATACTCTCATTGCTTTAGGTAGCCTTCTCACTAATGCGATCACATTATTTTCTGCTCGTAAAATTTTTACATTTGGACTTGGTACATTTTATGACAAATGTGTTTGTTCTATTCGGTGGTTTATGGCAGCAGTAAAATGTGACAAAAAATGAGATGATATTTCACGTCGATGTTGGTATTTAAAAGGAAGAAAATGGGTGAGCACACAGCAAAGTGTGGTTAGAATTAAAGACATGATCTAGGGTCAAAAGAGAGTCTATAATTCTCTTTTTTTATAATTCATAATTCTAGGTTCATAAGTCAAAGTTCATAATTCATCATTCATAGTTCATAATATGAAATTCATAGTTCATAATGTAAAATTCATAGTTCATAAAATAAAATTCATAGTTCATAATATAAAATTCATTTATTCATTCAATTTCATATTATGAACTATGAATTTTACATTATGAACTATGAATTTCTATTATGAACTATGAACTAAGAACTCTGAATTATGAATTATGAACTAAGAATTATGAATTATAAAAAAAGAAGAAAAGAAGTTCATAATATGGAATTCATAGTTCATAATATGAAATTCATAGTTCATAAAATAAAATTCATAGTTCATAATTCATATTTAATAATTCATAATTAGGAATTCATTCTTCATAGTTATTTAATAATTCAAAAAATTTCTTCATTTAACCCAAAAAAAGTCGACAAAAATTGGCAACAGTACTCTGCCATTAACCTTTGAGTGCTCAAACAAAACAAATCTGTAAACAAAGACGCATAAAGTTCAATTATTCTTGGAATCCCAAAAGACTCAGGAAAATAGAGTAATGCAGGAAATTACGATGCAACTAAAGCCAGCCAACCAAATTTTTTACTGCGAAGGAAACTAGCAAAATTTCGAAGCAGCAAACACTAAAATAGTCAGCAGCAGCTATAAAGTACAGAAACAACAAAATACTAGTAGTAACAATAATGACCTTTGGAAAAGCTTTAGTAATAAATCAGATCACGCACAACAACAAGATCTCAGGGATGAGCGATGCCCTAAACTATTTTAAACTTTGTAAACTTGAAAAAAAAAAAAATTAAATTATGAACTAAAAAAAATCGAACTAAAGTAAAAAAATTAAAAAAATTTAAAGAAAAAAAATGAAAACAAAAAAAAATTAAATAAATTAGAATGAGGAAAAAGATAAATAAAATTAGAAAAAAAAAAATAAAAAACTATTTATAACTTTGTAAGCTTAAAAAAGTAAATAAAATTAATAAAATAAAAAAATTGAATTAAAGTAAAAAAAAAATAAAAAATTAAAAGAAAAAAAAAATTAAAACAAAAAAAATTAATAAAATAAAATTAGAAAAAAAAAATGAAAAAAAAAATGGAAAAAAACAAAATCAAAAATAAAAAAAAATAAAAATAATAAAAACAAAAAAAAATTATTGAAAATAAAATAAATTAAATTAAAAAAAAAATAAAAAATAAAAATTTAAATACAAAAAGATAAAACAAACATAAAAAAAAATAAAAAATAAAATTAGAAAAAAAAGTAAAATAAGAAATAGAAAAAATAAAATAAAATTTACTAGATAAAAAAAATAAAAATAACAAAAACAAAAAAAATATTCACAATAGAATAAAATAAATAAAAAATAAAATAAAATAAAAAATAAAATAAAATAAAAAATAAAATAAAGTAAAAAATTAAATTAAATAAAAAGTAAAATAAAAAATAAAATAAAAAATAGAAAAGAAAATATAATAAAATGAACTAAATAAAAAATTAAAAATAATAAAAACAAAAAAATAATTACTCAAAATAAAATAAAATACAAAAATAAAATAAATTAAAATACGACAAAGTCAAGTAAATAAATTAAAATAAAATAAAAGAAATAACTGAACAGAAAAAAATAAAAAATAAATTAAATAAAAAATTTTATTAAATGAGAAAAAAAAAATAGTCACAAATGGAGAAAACTTTTTCCTTTCGATGTATCGAATTGATTTAAAAAAAAAATTAAATAATGAAAAAAAGTAAAATACAACAAAACAAAAAAAAAATAGAAAAAAATAAAACAAAATAAAATAAAAAAAAAATAAATAAAATAAAATAAACTAAGTAATAAAAACAAAAAAATTATTCAAAACAAAATAAAATAAATTAAATAAAAAATAAAAAAAATTAAATAAAAAAAAAAAAATTAAATTAAATAAAAAATAAAAAAGTAAAATAAAATAAAAAACTAAAAAAAAAAAATAAAAAGAAAAAAAAACATTAAATAAAATAAAAAACTTAAGATTATAAAAAAAATTAAAAATAGTAGAAATTGAAATAAAAAAAGAATTTAAATAAAATAATAAAATAATAGAAAAGAAATAAAAAAATTTGATTTAATCGAAATGATGACCTCTTTACCCAAAACAGCTTTTCCACCCTGCTGCCCCCTTAACTTCTATTCAGCTTTTTTAAACTTCAATGCCTCAAAAATATATTACGCTCATTTAGTAGTCCACAGCTCAATGCGTTTTTCGCACAAAATTACCGCGGCCACCTCAAATTCAGCAAAAAGCCATAAAATCCCTCTCGCAATTGTGAAAACCTCTTCATTTTCACAATTTGTGACAGATTCGTACATTTATTGCGGTCGTTAATGTTGCCATCATTGTTGCTGATGCTCGGAGTAGCTGTTGCAGCAATAAAACGAGCGACACGATATGAAAAGTCAGCAAACGAAAAAATGCAATGCATTCACACATTTCCGCCCATTAAATGCGAACTAGCGTTGGAAATGCAAGCCGAGAAACAGCTATCAAACGAGTCAAAAACTATATTGCATGACCATCCATGCTGGTGGTTGCAGCGTATTTGGGCAAACATGAGTCTATCGGCGCGGCAGCGACCCACTCACTCATCAACCTCCAACGTCGAGCCCTCGAATGCGTTGCATTTGTTTTTTTTTTTTTCGTAATTTCATTATTTCGCGTGTTTGTTGTGCCCATTGCTGCGATTTACAACAAATTACCCAAAATATTCGACAGCGCATCCATTGTTGCATTTCTATTCAGACACACCAAATAGACAAGCAAAATGTTGCCAAAAATTTCGCGTGAAAATCTTTCAACTTTACGACTTTGTTGTTTGCTGTCAGCCAACGGTGCCTGAATCGTAAAAGTAAGTCGGCAAATGGCAACCAGAAACCGGCAGTCGGTAGTCGAATCGCTTTTGGTCATTTTGATAATAATGAGATATTTTGGCATTTTGCTTGGAATACCAAAATACAGACTCGCAATTTTAACCCTTAGGTGGTGCAGGGGTCAGGTTTGACCCAGTTCTAAAATATAACTTTGTGTTTGATCCTGGTTTATTTTATTTCAATTTATTTTGTCTTTTTTAATTTTGTTGCATTTTATTTTTATTTTTTTATTTTTGTTTTTTTATTTTATTTTATTTTATTTTTTTCCAACCAGACACCCCACAAGTCAAAACAATCTTACACTTAATGAGCTACGCAGTCGAACAAATGCAAAATTACAAAAATAATTTAAAGGTAATTGCAAGTTTCACAAAATACAAAAAGAGAATTACAAC
>CAXKVI010000368.1:0-7500 GCA_964058755.1 Campiglossa producta
AATAAAAGAAAATGAAATAAAATAAAATTAAAAAAAATAAATAAATAAAATAAAATAAAATAAAATAAAATAAAATAAAATAAAATAAAATAAAATAAAATAAAATAAAATAAAATAAAATAAAATAAAATAAAATAAAATAAAATAAAATAAAATAAAATAAAATAAAATAAAATAAAATAAAATAAAATAAAATAAAATAAAATAAAATAAAATAAAATAAAATAAAATAAAATAAAATAAAATAAAATAAAATAAAATAAAATAAAATAAATATAAAATAAAATGAAATGAAATAAAATAAAATAAAATAAAAAAAATAAAATAAAATAAAATAAAATAAAATAAAATAAAATAAAATAAAATAAAATAAAATAAAATAAAATAAAATCAAGTAAATTAAACTAAGATAAAATAAAACTAACAAAAAAGCTAAAGCCTGTGGATGGCTCTAAATTTTATTTCAAAGTCTTAACCGCGTGTGATTGAGAAAAAAATAAGAAACTACGTTTCAATCCTTTCATCTCCATTACATTTTTTTATATTTTTTGTTTTGTAAAATTGAATTCAACTTTCTTAAGAAACCACCATAGCCGTTAAACGCGTTATGGTTGGCGCGTGGCTTTTTGCTTTCTAATGCATGCATATGTAACAGTGTAACAAATATATGCTTCAATGTGTGCGTGTGTGTATTTGCAACTCAGCGTAAAGAAAATAAATGTCCCTTAAAGAAAGCCATTTCAATTGTACCCAAGTCTAATCGAAAAGAGAAAAATTCAATCAGTTGCATTGGGCAATAAAAGCATGCTACTGCACGCACGTGACAATTGCAATAAAAAATTGTACGCGCCATTGAAAAAAAGTGATAAAAGTGGAATGAGAGTATAAAATGCCATGCGATTTGAGAGTGAGTTCAAGTGCGCCTCGCATAGCTGATTATTTTTGCAAACAGGTAAGGCTACTCAGCGTGTGGTCGAAGAGCAAGAGCACAGTATTCGCATCTTAACTGAATTATTTGAATATGAAATAAATCAAGTAAAGCAAAAGAAGCAATGTCCTTTCACTTAGCAGTCTACATATTTTTATTTTTATTTTTTTTAACATTTTATTCCCCTCGAAAAATCATTAACTTCTGTCTAGCCTGCATCATCTGCGCCACTTCTCACCTCCACTTGCTCATTTGCGCACCTTTTGTCTGATTAATTTCATTCAATTTGCCAACTCTTCATTCAAATTACAGCTCATATGTGAGTTGACGCGCCTGTCTGTTGATGTTTCTTGTCTAATTTGCTTTTACTGTTCTTGTAGCGTGATTTTGTTGTTTTATTTCACTTGCTTCATTCATATGCAATTTTTCATTCATTCGTCACTCAACATTTAACACCTAGCAGCAGCAGCAGCAACTGCTCCCTCACTCATACTCACTCTCTCCCTATAACTGTCTTCCCCTTTTTTCTCTCAAACAACTTCAATGCCGGCCTATTGACGTTGCTTAATTGCATTAGCCCTTTGAGTTGTCAGCGTTTAGTACGTTCGAATGCCTAAATGTAGGCAAGAAAAAAAAGAACTAAATGCTGATTGCTCACATGAAAATTAGAAAAAATATGCGCTGAATTATATTTGCCTTTGGGAGGCAGTCATTGAAGAGTGCAACTGCTGCACAACTCTAAATGGTTCGTGTTTAAGTGTGCAGTTGAGTTGTGAAGGTGTTGGGCAAATGCTTAACTCCAAGTGGTTAAATGATGTAAATGTTAAAAAAAAACGTGTTGAAAATGAGAACAAGCTGTTTGGAATCATATACAGTTACTCACATAAATAAGTATGCACCTCTGTTTGGCAATTCTCACCAATTTCGGATTCAGACAATTTATTTTAACTAATTTTTTCTGAAAAGGTTGATCATGATCTAATAAATAAACTATAAACTATATTTCCAAAATATGTAAACAATTTGGAAAAATTCCACGAATTTTCATGGAAATTTTCAAATTTTTCCTAAGAATTTTTTTGAGTATGCGCTTTTGTGGCCCATTCAATTTTAGTATAATAAGGTATAAGTCTCAAGTCCGTAAAAAATTTTCCTGATTTTTGGCAATTTTTTTTCTGAAGGGCTTCATTGGTTTTTTCCATATAAAAAAAATTACGCTCATAGATTTATATGGAGGAAAATCCCAAAGTCCTCAGGAAAAAAAAAATTGCCATAAATCAGCGAAATTTCTTACATACGTGAGACGTACACCTTATTACACTAAAATTGAATGAGCTACAGAACTGCATACTGAAAAAATTCTAAAAGTTCTTAGAAAAAATTTGAAAATTGAAAAAAGAATATATAATTTTTAGTTAATGTATTCGATCGTGGCAAGCATTCTGAGAGAAAATTAGTTAAAATAAATTTTCTTAAGCCGAAAACGGTGAGAATTGCCAAAAAGAGGTGCATACTTATTTATGTGTTAATTGGTGTGTTGCGAATTTATTTATTTATATTTATGCATTTATTCAATTAAAACATTTCTATTTTATGTGGTTTTAATTTACTTTATTTTTTTTATGTCTATTAATTTATTTTATTCCATTCTTTATTTTATTTTATTTATTTATTTATTTTTTTTTTATTTTTTCATTTCATGACTTTATTTTATTTTATTTTATTTCCTTTAATTTTTTTATTTTATTTTATTTTATTTCTTTTCATTTTTTTATTTTATTTTATTTTATTTTATTTTATTTTATTTTATTTTATTTTTTTATTTTATTTTATTTTATTTTATTTTATTTTATTTTATTTTATTTTATTTTATTTTATTTTATTTTATTTTATTTTATTTTATTTTATTTTATTTTATTTTATTTTATTTTATTTTATTTTATTTTATTTTATTTTATTTTATTTTATTTTATTTTATTTTATTTTATTTTATTTTATCTTGTTTTGTTTTATTTTAATTTATTTTATTTTATTTTATTTTATTTTATTTTATTTTATTTTATTTTATTTTATTTTATTTTATTTTATTTTATTTTATTTTATTTTATTTTATTTTATTTTATTTTATTTTATTTTATTTTATTTTATTTTATTTTATTTTATTTTATTTTATTTTATTTTATTTTATTTTATTTTATTTTATTTTATTTTATTTTATTTTATTTTATTTTATTTTATTTTATTTTATTTTATTTTATTTTCATTTTATTTTATTTTATTTTATTTTATTTTATTTTATTTTATTTTATTTTATTTTATTTTATTTTATTTTATTTTATTTTATTTTATTTTATTTTATTTTATTTTATTTTATTTTATTTTATTTTATTTTATTTTATTTTATTTTATTTTATTTTATTTTATTTTATTTTATTTTATTTTATTTTATTTTATTTTATTTTATTTTATTTTATTTTATTTTATTTTATTTTATTTTATTTTATTTTATTTTATTTTATTTTGTTTTATTTTATTTTATTTTATTTTATTTTATTTTATTTTATTTTATTTTATTTTATTTTATTTTATTTTATTTTATTTTATTTTATTTTATTTTATTTTATTTTATTTTATTTTATTTTATTTTATTTTATTTTATTTTATTTTATTTTATTTTATCTTATTTTATTTTATTTTATTAGGTAGTTTTTTTTTTTTTTGTTAACTCAACTTAGTCCTGTTTCTTACTGGTAAAATGTTGACGACGCACTTCACTTTTGTTGCAATTGCGCCATATCTGCATATCTCAATTGTATTGTATAATCATGAATAGAGTATCCCTGTTTAAAGTATGCGTATGCAATTTGCAAATTTTCCACGCAATACAACACTGATTATACAGCACTGAGGGTAGAATGAGGCAACCACAAAAAAAAATCCCCTAAAAAAGCAATACGCCAGTTAATCTGCTGAATAAATCACTAAGCAAAAGCATGAATGAATAGTTCAATTTGTCACATGACATTGTTGCAGTTACTGCTTTTGTTGTTATTTTTCATTTCGTATGCCACATAACGCATACATTTGCATATTTGATTTAATTAAAATGCATTTTTATTCTGAAATATCAGTAAGTTTGTATACAGAGAGCTACTGCGGGGAGAAATCTAAAACCAAAATATGTATATGAAAACCACACAAGCAACAGCAAAACAGCGCAGCAAAACAAACAACACAAAAGTTGAAAAATTTGACATCACTGTGGCTATCATATACTAATCCATGTTTGCGGTTTGAAAAAATTACGGTTTTATTTGACTATTATACACTCAGATTACGCTTGTTGCGGTTTGCTGTTGATGTGTTATTGTGGGCAAATTGATTGCTATGAGCCATAGCAAAAAAAAAAGTAAAACAGGAAAATTTGTGTGAATAGTAATAGCACTATGCAACAATTTGAGGTGTACTCTAGGGCCAGATCCGGTTTATCAAGCCTGAAGGTATGCGAACATAGGAAATAATTTTATTTTATTTTTTTTTTCAATTTTATTTTATTTTATTATTATTTTTTTATTTTTTTATATTTTTTTTTTAAATTTTTTTTTTTTCAATTTAATTTTACTTTTTTTACCTTATTTTATTTTATTTTATTTTTTTTATTTTACCTTATTTTATTTAATTTTTTAATTTTATTTTATTTTATTTTTATTTATTTTATTTTATTTTATTTTATTTTTTATTTTATTTTATTTTTTATTTTATTTTATTTCTATTTTATTTTTTTTTTATTTTATTTTTTTTTATTTTATTTTATTTTATTTTATTTTATTTTATTTTATTTTATTTTATTTTATTTTATTTTATTTTATTTTATTTTATTTTATTTTATTTTATTTTATTTTATTTTATTTATTTTATTTTATTTTATTTTATTTTATTTTATTTTATTTTATTTTATTTTATTTTATTTTATTTTATTTTATTTTATTTTATTTTATTTTATTTTATTTTATTTTATTTTATTTTATTTTATTTTATTTTATTTTATTTTATTTTATTTTATTTTATTTTATTTTATTTTATTTTATTTTATTTTATTTTATTTTATTTTATTTTATTTTATTTTATTTTATTTTATTTTATTTTATTTTATTTTATTTTATTTTATTTTATTTTATTTTATTTTATTTTATTTTATTTTATTTTATTTTATTTTATTTTATTTTATTTTATTTTATTTTATTTTATTTTATTTTATTTTATTTTATTTTATTTTATTTTATTTTATTTTATTTAATTTTATTTTATTTTATTTTATTTTATTTTATTTTATTTTATTTTATTTTATTTTATTTTATTTTATTTTATTTTATTTTATTTTATTTTATTTTACTTCATTTTATTTTATTTTATTTTATTTTATTTTATTTTATTTTATTTTATTTTACTTCATTTTATTTTATTTTATTTTATTTTACTTTATTTTATTTTATTTTATTATATTATATTATGTTCTGTTTAATTTTTTTGTTTTATTTTATTAATTTTTCCATTTTATTTATTTATTTTAATTTTATTTTGTTTTACTTTATTCCATTTTATTTTACTTTTTTTAATTATATTATTATTATAAAATAAAATAAAATAAAATAAAATAAAATAAAAAAAAAAAAATAAAACAAAATAAAAAAAAAAATAAAAAAATAAAATAAAATAAAATAAAATAAAATAAAATAAAATAAAGCAAAATAAAATAAAATAAAATAAAATAAAATAAAATAAAATAAAATAAAATAAAATAAAATAAAATAAAATAAAATAAAATAAAATAAAATAAAATAAAATAAAATAAAATAAAATAAAATAAAATAAAATAAATAGGAGTAGAAGAATATAACCACTAGAGTGCAAACAAATGTTGGGAAATTTACAACTAAACGAAGTTTATAAGAGTAGTCTGCTTAAGTATAAAATCATGTTTAATTTGTGAATACAATTCTAGCACAATCAATGAATTGGCCTTGATGTTATCAAAGCAAAATTGCTTTCTACCTTGTGTTAATAAATGCTTTGATTTTTATACCATGACTTGACATAACCAAATTTCATTAAGAAAAATGTAAAATTTTAGCAAAATCAAAGCGTTCAATACCAAACCAACATGCTAAGTACATACATATGCTGAACGTTTTAACCGTGTACGCCTAAAAATATGCAACATATTCTACAAAAACTAAACATCACACTCATTCGAAATGATTTTGTAGGTGTGCGTTAGCAATTGCTAGCTCATATCGTTAGTTAAAACAAACAGTTGGGCAGAGTCACTTTCGTTATTGCCATGCGAAATTTTCACTTGAACATACATATCTATGTATTGTGCTCATAGAAACTCACAAAACATGTGCAATAATTTATAATGTTCAAGGAAAACTTTTCCTCATTAACTTGCCAACAAACAATTTCAAGTTGATTTTGTGGTGCATAGTAAATATTTGTTGACCAATGAAATTTTATCACAAAGATAAACAAAAAAAAAAAGTTTGCTTATAAAAGTTAGCGATAGCAAAGTTTTGTGTGTATGTACTTGCTATTGTCTACTCGTGGGTTTCAAACACGCTATAAAAGCTAAAAGTCTTAATTAAAAATTATGCCCTTCCATGGTTAAGGGGCAACAATTTTTTGAAGCTTACTGATTTTTTTTTTTCAACGCAATATAAACAGTTACATGTGTTAGTTAAAGTTATTTTTTTTATTTATTTTTTTTTTCATTTTTTTTTTTTTGCATTTTTTTTTTTTTTTTTTATTATTATATTTTATTTTATTTTGTATTATTTTATTTTATTTTATTATATTTTTTTTTTCTTTTTATTTTTTTTTTGTTTTATTTTTTTTTTTTTTTTTTTTTTAATTTTTTTATAAAATTTACAATTGGTTAAAAAAAGAGCTTAATAAAATTAAGGGGTTTTCCATCCAATTTTTTAATTTATAAATCTACCTCACGATAATACAAAAAAAAAATTATACTACCTTAAGGGTTTCTACATAATTAATTTTCTTTAAAAAAAAAAAAAACTGGAAAAATTCAAAGAAAAAAGCTGGCTTTCGTCTTTTCCTAGCTACACTGTTAAATATTTTATTTTCCACGAAATTCTTATTTAAAAATGTTGATACTACTGCCTTCTAAATTTACTCTAACTACACCCCAAAAAAAAAAACAGTAAATAATAAGGAAAATATCTGAAAGGTGGTTAATGTTGCGTACCGACCTAACCTATTAAATTGTTTTAAAACCGTTGATCTACATACTACATATAAAAAAATTTATTTGCAAGAGAGCGTCTAGAGCCAACAGCGTATAAACAAACAAGAAAATTGAAAAGTAAATAAAAAAGTAGCACAAAGTACCTACATACATATGTATACAGAAATGTTGCCATGTTAGAAAAGTATGTAATTAAAAGAGGGTGGGCTTCAAGTTCATAAAAAATACGTTGTTTAACTTCTCAGTAGGAAAATAATAATTATACGCTTTTCTATGGTTTTAAGGTCATACTGCTTAAGCCACACAA
>CAXKVI010000368.1:10000-25000 GCA_964058755.1 Campiglossa producta
CGCCTATTTTTAGGCGAAATTTGGTTTATTATTTTTGCGTGGTCGTTAGCCTAGTCTAAGATTTCTGCTTAAAATATTTGCATATGACAACTTTTGTAAACTTTGAATTAAAATCTGCAACATTTATTGTATAATATGTATGTGGGAGGGGCCACGCCCCACCTTAAAATTTATGCAACAATTTGCATCGATGAATTTAATAAATTTTCAGGCTATATTCTTTTACTTTTAAACGTGCAGATGAAGTTAACGTAGATGAAAACTTAACAAATTGACGTGTCAAATCTATTTCTTTTCTCATATTTAGAGTTCGGAAAATAAGCCAAAATCCAACGCCTAAAATTATGCTAACATAATTTCCACAATTCACACAATTTTTTCCGATCTCTACTCATATTTTGTTAGTTTTAGTGTAATGGAAGCCTTTACAGTCGAGGCCAAATTCTTATGCGATGGATAGCTACTAAACACTGTCTTCCTCTATCCTACCCCAACAAAATCCCGAAAAAAAACGATTTCAACATGATGATTTTTCACTCACCACAAGTCTCCTTTTTATTACCATGCATTTGAACAGCTATTTACTGAAAATATATTTACTTTTTCAGTGCGGTACTTTGGTTTTATGCCTAACTTTGATTTTTTTCATTTGTTTTTATTTATTTCTTGGTGCTTATTCTTTCATTTCCTGCGATTCGCCCTAAATGCTTTTGATAACATTAAATGTATGCGAGTACAGCGGAAGCCACCTGTTGAGAAGTTAGTTGGCTGTAGGGGAAGGGGATATGTATTATATGGCGAGGAAGAAGAGAAAATACATTTTTTTTAGCTAGGTTTGGGCACAAATTTCATCAACTAAGTTATTTTTTTCAAGGAAGTTGGATTGAAAAAAAATTTTAATAAAAAAAATAAAATAAAATAAAATAAAATAAAATAAAATAAAATAAAATAAAATGAAATAAAATAAAATAAAATAAAATAAAATAAAATAAAATAAAATAAAATAAAATAAAATAAAATAAAATAAAATAAAATAAAATAAAATAAAATAAAATAAAATAAAATAAAATAAAATAAAATAAAATAAAATAAAATAAAATAAAATAAAATAAAATAAAATAAAATAAAATAAAATAAAATAAAATAAAATAAAATAAAATAAAATAAAATAAAATAAAATAAAATAAAATAAAATAAAATAAAATAAAATAAAATAAAATAAAATAAAATAAAATAAAATAAAATAAAATAAAATAAAATAAAATAAAATAAAATAAAATAAAATAAAATAAAATAAAATAAAATAAAATAAAATAAAACCAAATAAAATAAAATAAAATAAAATCAAATAAAATAAAATAAAATAAATCAAAATAAAATAAAATAAAATAAAATAAAATAAAATAAAATAAAATATGATAAAATAAAATAAAATAAAATAAAATAAAATAAAATAAAATAAAATAAAATAAAATAAAATAAAATAAAATAAAATAAAATAAAATAAAATAAAATAAAATAAAATGAAATAAAACAAAATAAAATAAAATAAAATAAAATAAAATAATATAAAATAAAACAAAATAAAATAAAATAAAATAAAATAAATTAAAATAAAATAAAATAAAATAAAATAAAATAAAATAAAATAAAATAAAATAAAATAAAATAAAATAAAATAAAATAAAATAAAATAAAATAAAATAAAATAAAATAAAATAAAATAAAATAAAATAAAATAAAATAAAATAAAATAAAATAAAATAAAATAAAATAAAATGAAATAAAATAAAATAAAATAAAATAAGACAAAATAACATAAAATAAAATAATTTAAAATAAAATAAAATAAAATAAAATAAAATAAAATAAAATGAAATAAAATGAAATAATTAAAAATAATAAAATTAAAAAGATTTATATAAAATAAAATGAAATAAATTATAATTAAATTAAATAAAAAAAAACTAAATAAAATAAAGTAAATCTCGTTATTATATCCCAGTTTCGCTTCCATTTACAGCCAAATAAATCTTTCAAAAACTTATAGCAAATAGAGAGGCTATGAAAACGTACCTATATAAAATCAAAAATTATAAAACATTGATTGCAGAGCCAAATTTATGTAAGCTTTATTCCCATTCAAAAGACTTTTTGATTCAATTTCTACTCACAAAAGTTGTATTTATAGTTTACGCTTATTTCTATCACAAACTAAATCATAACCACACCCATTTCGCGGAATTTTCTATTTATAAAACTGTTACTCTTTTTAGCCATTCTTCTATAGGCTCTTTAAAGTAAAAAAACTGTTTTATTCATGCCTTTTCCAGCAGCTTTTGTATAAAAATTTCTACGTTTTCTTTTTTTTTCTACCTTTTTTGTGGCGGTTTTTTTTTTATTTTGCGCGCGTAGTTGTTGCGCTTTTGTGTTACTTTTTGCTTTATACTGTTTTTGTTTTTTTTTTTTTGCTCATCTAATGGCGCTTTAACATGCAAAGCAAAATATGTAAACCGTCTAGTGCTATACCTACCTGCCTTTACTCAATGCTTGTGCGCCTATGCGGCTTACATATATGTTTGTAGGCATATGTTTTATGTATGTGCATGTAACTGAGAGCGCTCTTCTACTTTGCTGCCAACAAACTTTGCCACATTCAAAAATAAATTTTAATGTTAGTTTGCTTGTGTAATTATAAAACTATTTTCGGCGCAACTTCGTCATTTCCGGCGACAGGCGACAAGCGTGTATGTGAGTATATATTTAGTATTTTGTGGTAAAAATAGTTAATGCATCCTCGCGTTGCTTGTGCTTTTAATAGCGCACAGATTTCTAGAAAAAAATTTTTTTTTTTTTTGAAACAGCAAAAACTTTTTTAATTTATTTAACTCTTTTTCTTTTGCACGTGCTTTGATTTCAATAAATTACAACACATACTGATGTATGTGCTTTTGTTTAAATATATATATTTTTGTAGCGCTTTTCATGCCGCAATGCAATTAAAAAACGTTGCACTTTTCAGTGTTCAACTCTTGAGTGCGCACGCCTCTTTGCATAATTGTTTCACAGCAAGCGGTTGTAAAGTTGCCTCTGAAGTGTATAATTGCAATCAAAGTAATAAGTTTTAGCAATTCATAGTGTTTTTGTTATTGTTGTTGTTGTTCGACAACATGTGGTAATTGGCACAAATTCACTTGAAAATTTTAATCTATAAAAATTTGTTGAGCTTTGAATTTTTTTTCATATGTAAATTAAAGCCAAGGGCGGTTTGACAGGGCGTATGAGTAACATGGCGTGTTATATTTGATCAATGTTTTTTCCTTTTGTTTTTATTATTTTTTTTTTTCAATTCTAATGAAAAAAAAGATGTTTAAAAAATAACTCAACTCAACATATGTCAAGGGAACTTTAAAAAAATAAATTTGTATATGAAAAAGCACAGTAACTTTCCTTTTGGTAATAAAAGTTTCATCGACGTATTTCAAAGGTTATCAAGCCATAAACACGCTGGCGGACTCGCTCACGTCTCAAATGACTAATAGCAAGCAATAAAAACATTTTCATACTCTCAAAAATAAACACGTCACGTTAAAGATACGTATGCCTATCCAAATTGATGAAACGATGCACGCACAGTTTTAGTCGAAATTTCTCAGTTAATAAAATAAAAGTTTTTATTAGCGTTTTATGGCGACTTTTTTATAACATTTTAATGCAGCCACACCTTGTTAAATGTAATAGACGTTAAAGCTAATATACGCACACGTTTGGCTATGCATAAAATAAAATGATACAAATTGAATTAAATTAAATCAAATAAAAATAAGCAAAATAAAATAAAATAAAATAAAATAAAATAAAATAAAATAAAATAAAATAAAATAAAATAAAATAAAATAAAATAAAATAAAATAAAATAAAATTAAATAAAATAAAATAAAATAAAATAAAATAAAATAAAATAAAATAAAATAAAATAAAATAAAATAAAATAAAATAAAACAAAATAAAATAAATTAAAATAAAATAAAATAAAATAAAATAAGATAAAATAAAATAAAATAAAAAAAAACAAAAAAATAAATAAAATAAAATAAAGTTAAATAAAATAAAATAAAATAAATAAAATAAAATAAAATAAAATAAAATAAAATAAAATAAAATAAAATAAAATAAAATAAAATAAAATAAAATAAAATATAATAAAATAAAATAAAATAAAATAAAATAAAATAAAATAAAATAAAATAAAATAAAATAAAATAAAATAAAATAAAATAAAATATAATAAAATAAAATAAAATAAAACAAAAAAATAAATAAAATAAAATAAAGTTAAATAAAATTAAATAAACTAAAATAACATAAAATAAAATTTAATTAAATAAAATAAAGTAGAAAAAAAAAAAAAAAAAAAAAAAATAAAA
Source organism: Campiglossa producta (assembly GCA_964058755.1). Taxonomy (NCBI): domain Eukaryota; kingdom Metazoa; phylum Arthropoda; class Insecta; order Diptera; family Tephritidae; genus Campiglossa; species Campiglossa producta. The sequence goes on from CAXKVI010000368.1 coordinate 14,428, forward strand.
TAAGATACAATTTTTTTTTATCTCCAGGATCAAATTTATAAAAAGTTACTCATACGCAGTGTCCCACATCAGCTAATATCACAACCATACACAATTGCAAAAAAAGTTCCACCACCAATGTGCTATACTTCTCAATAGAAAATACTTTTCTGTTTGATATTACAAATAAGAAGAAAGTTTGAAAGTACTTTAAATTAGTTTTAGACATTTAACAAACTACTGCAATAAGCAATAAGTGACAAAGGAATTGTTGATGACAACGCAGCACAGCCAATAAGGAAATACAAAAAAAAAAGCTCCAGCACCCACACGTAGCTGTGAGGCGCATTGAATTTCTCGCTTTTTATATTCACCTTTTTTATCTGTTTGCGCCATAACAACCAGAGCATTGACCGTTGGCTCCCACATTTTTATGTATAAAAGTGCCTTAGGCAAACTTAAATTAAGTTAGTTTCACAAAAAGAAAAAAAAAAAAAAAATACGTAGAAATGTTGAAAAATACTAAACGAAATCAAAGATTGCAAAACAATATGAAAGCAACATGAACCAGCAAGCTATCGCCTTTTTTTGAAGAAATTTAAAGTTTAGTAGCCGAGAAAAGTTTGAAATTAAATATTTTCTTAAAAAGAATTTATTGCGTGCCAAACTTTTAGCTTTACACAAGCGTAGCCTGCAGCTGATTGTTGAGCATTTGATTTGTACAATGCGCGAGTAGAATTGTATTTAACTTGGCCATATGCGTAACCCATAAGTTTGGCCATAAGTAACCGCTTAAATAAAAAAAAAAAATTGAGCATATTATAACTTTTAGAGTGTGACAAAGGTGTAAGTGACCCGAGGGAGGCGAATTGGTTAGAAAATAGTTGCCACTGATCAGTAATAATGTGAATAAAATACACCACGGCTTGTGTGTGCTATAAAATAAATGCTAACATGTAATTGTATATGGGTGCCCTGCTGTAAACGACTTACCGGTAGTTGCCTCTCACCTACACTTAAACAGACTTAGCAACAGCTGGCCGTACGGAGCTTATACGCAACAATAAAATACTTACTTAGTATAAAACTCTTTATAGGTACTAGCTGGTTTGTTTTGTTATTGTTATTTTTTTTTTTTTGCTGTGATAAAGCTAACTGCTTTACTTTCAATTTAAAACTAATAAAATTAAATTACAATAATGAAATGTGTGTCTATACACGCAGAGCTTGCAATATTGGGAAAACTATAATTTGATATGCTGGCGATTTGCGGTAATTTTTTGTTGCTCAGTGGGATTCAAAATAGGTATGTGGATTATGCGAGTGTCATGTTGGCGTTAGTAATTTTATAATGGTTATTAAATTTGTTACTTATTATGTTGCAATTTATTAAATTGTTTTTAAAAATTTTAAATTATGAAAAATATTTTAATCAATGTAATTTCATTTTATATTTGTTATTATTTTATTTAAATTCGTTTTACGTAACTTTTTGAAGTTAACTTCTTAGGCGTCGATATGAAGTTTTGATTGAGAGTACAATTTGAGAAAATGGATGATGATGAAACGGAAGTTATGGCACGGAAATAGAAATTGTTGCAGACTTTCAGGCGTAGGCGTTTTTCTTATATCTCGGGAACCGCTCAACCGATTTGGATAAAGTTTGACATTATAGATAGTATGATTCATTCTAAGACTATGTGCGTGGGTGTTGCCACTTGGGGCGGTTCATAGGGTTGCCACCTGTCTCACTTTTTTTTTAAATATTGAGCAAGATATGCCAATATGGGTATCAAATGAAAGGTATTATAGACCGTATTCCAAATATTTAAAGCAGGGTTGCCACCTAGGGTTGCCACCTAACCGCATTTGATATATTTTTCTCTATATCTCGGGAACCGCTCGACCGATTTGGATAAAGTTTGACATTATAGATAGTATGATTCATTCTAAGATTATATGCGGGGGTGTTGCCACTTGGAGTGGTTCACAGGGCTGCCACCTATCTCAATTTATTTTTTTTTTTGAGCAAGATATGCCAATATGGGTATCAAATGAAAGGTATTATCGACAGTATTCCAAATATTTAAATTTCAAGCAGGGTTGCCACATAGGGTTGCTACCTAACCGCATTTGATATATTTTTCTCTATATCTCTGGAACCGCTCAACCGATTTGGATAAAGTTTGACATTATAGATAGTATGATTCATTCTAAGATTATGTGCGTGGGTGTTGCCACTTGGAGCGGTTCATAGGGTTGCCACTTGTCTCAATTTTTTTTTAAATATTGAGCAAGATATGCCAATATGGATATCAAATGAAAGGTATTATCCACCGTATTCCAAATATTTAAATTTCAAGCAGGGTTGCCACCTAGAGTTGCCACCTAACCGCATTTGATATATTTTTCTCTATATCTCGGGAACCGCTCAACCGATTTGGATAAAGTTTGACATTATAGATAGTATGACTCATTCTAAGACTATGTGCGTGGGTGTTGCCACTTGGGGCGATTCATAGGGTTGCCACCTGTCTCAATAATTTTTTTTATATTGAGGAATATATGCCAATATGGGTATCAAATGAAAGGTAATTTCGGTCGCATTTTGAATATGACAACTTCTAGCAGGCTTGCCACCTAGTCTTCCTATCTTTCTTCGTACAACTCTCTTTCCTATCTCCCTCTCTTTTGCTCTTCATTTCCCTCTTTCCTTCTACCACGCCCCTCTTCTATATCCCATAAGTATTGGCCCCTGTTAATTTAGGCCTAATTCTGCCCATGTACCAAATTTTAAGGAAAACGCATCATATATAAGATATTTTCGAATGGATCGTTTCCCTAGTCCACTTCCCGGAAGTAAGATATTGTGAATCTAAACCATTCTCTAATACATCTTATTCATATTTCATTATTTCTGCACTTAAGAAGTTAACTTCTTTCACGTGTACTGGCTACACGCGTTTTTTTTTAACTACATATATTTTATTTCTCTATTTTATGTTATTTTATTTTATTTTATTTTATGTTATTTTATTTAATTTTATTTTATTTCATTTCATTTCATTTTATTTTATTTTATTTCTTTTTATTTTATTTTATTTTATTTTATTTTATTTTATTTTATTTTATTTTATTTTATTTTATTTTATTTTATTTTATTTTATTTTATTTTATTTTATTTTATTTTATTTTATTTTATTTTATTTTATTTTATTTTATTTTATTTTATTTTATTTTATTTTATTTTATTTTATTTTATTTTATTTTATTTTATTTTATTTTATTTTATTTTATTTTATTTTATTTTATTTTATTTTATTTTATTTTATTTTATTTTATTTTATTTTATTTTATTTTATTTTATTTTATTTTATTTTATTTTATTTTATTTTATTTTATTTTATTTTATTTTATTTTATTTTATTTTATTTTATTTTATTTTATTTTATTTTATTTTATTTTATTTTATTTTATTTTATTTTATTTTATTTTATTTTATTTTATTTTATTTTATTTTATTTTATTTTATTTTATTTTATTTTATTTTATTTTATTTTATTTTATTTTATTTTATTTTATTTTATTTTATTTTATTTTATTTTATTTTATTTTATTTTATTTTATTTTATTTTATTTTATTTTATTTTATTTTATTTTATTTTATTTTATTTTATTTTATTTTATTTTATTTTATTTTATTTTATTTTATTTTATTTTATTTTATTTTATTTTATTTTATTTTATTTTATTTTATTTTATTTTATTTTATTTTATTTTATTTTATTTTATATTATTTTATTTTATTTTATTTTATTTTATTTTATTTTATATTATTTTATTTTATTTTATTTTATTTTATTTTATTTTATTTTATTTTATTTTATTTTATTTTTATTTTTTTTTATTTGTATTTTATTTGTATTTTATTTTTATTTTTATTTTATTTTTATTTTATTTTTATTTTATTTTTATTTTATTTTTAATTTTATTTTATTTTTATTTTATTTTTATTTCATTTTTATTTTATTTTTATTTTATTTTTATCTTATTTTTATTTTATTTTTATCTTATTTTTATTTTATTTTTATTTTATTTTTATTTTTATTTTATTTTTATTTTATTTTTATTTTATTTTTATTTTATTTTTATTTTATTTTTATTTTAATTTTATTTTATTTTATTTTTATTTTTATTTTTATTTTATTTTATTTTTATTTTACTTTTATTTTATTTTTATTTTATTTTATTTTTATTTTATTTTTACTTTATTTCTATATTATTTTCATTATATTTTAATTTTTATTATTATACTTTAATTTTATTTTATTTTTTTATTTTTATTATTATTTTTTTAATATTTTATTTTTATTTTATTTTTATTTTTTATTAATTTTTTTATATTTATTTTATTTTTATTTTTATTTTTTTTATTTTATTCTTATTTTATTTTATTTCTTTTTATTTTATTTTATTTTATTTCTTTTTATTTTATTTTATTTTATTTCTTTTTATTTAATTTTTTTTATTTCACTTTTTATTTAATCAAATTTTTTTATTTTATTTTACTTTTATTTTTATTTAATCAATTTTTATTTTATTTTATTTTATTTTATTTTATTTTATTTTATTTTATTTTATTTTATTTTATTTTATTTTATTTTATTTTATTTTATTTTATTTTATTTTATTTTATTTTTTTTTCTTTTATTTTATTTATTTTAATTTTTTTTTTAAATTTTATTTGCTTAATTTTAAAACCAAAAAAATTGTGACACTGCACGTAGCTCAGCAAACATGTCCCCCTACCTTGAATCTACTCTTACCTAATTACACATTTAATCACCCTAGATATATGATTTTATGAGTTTTGTGACGCGTAGATGTAGGTAAGGAGACCTTAAATTGCCATGCCAAAAATAGCAAAAACAAAAAACTTAAGCTCTAATTACTACAGCAATCCAAAAATAAACGCAACTGCACCAATACACACTCACACATATATGTAGGCACCTGCATATGAACTGTATGACTGCAATTACTAGCAAATGGTCTTGCAGCGGTTGCTGATGCTGTTTAATTTAGCGTGTTTATGGTTGCCGTGGCAAAATGTGATCGCATGAGGTGCCACAAAAGTTTGAAATTTTCAAAAATTATATGAAAACATATTTTTAGGTACTCGCATAAAATTCTCTGTAGAGAAATTTCTAAGAATTTCACAACAATTTTTACAATGGGAGCCTGCTTGCAAAACAAAGTTGAAGTCAATTTCGGCCTATGTCTGCCTAGTCTGTATGTCCTGTGCATTAAATGTAGAAACTTTATCTGTCCTCGTAATTAATTCAACCCAAAAAGCTGTGGTGCTCTCATGCCATGTAAATGTGGCTTTTTATATTTCAAACGTGCGAAAAACAAAGAATGTGAAAATTACGAAAAATCTGCAACAGTGAGGTGTGCTAAGTAATTAACTTGTATGACGTCAACGCCAGCATCGTACAGCCTAAGGTCAAATCGTTATATGGGCGCAATTAACTTTTGTGTTCTGAATTTGGTTTTAGGTTAAGAGGCATTAAAAAATGCTTTCTTTTAACAAGTTTCAGATTGGTTTTGTTATGTTTATATTACGGCATGCTATATTGTATCAAGTTATGGTGATGTATTTTTATACTCCCGCACTAGTACTAGTAGAAGGGTAGTGATATTACTGATGTGGGACACGGCGTATGAGTAACTTTTCATAAATTTGATTTGGCTGTTCCTTTTCAAAAATTTTTTCTAGATAAAAAAAAAATTAAGAAACAGTTACGTGAGATGTCTTTTACGCCATGGCTGACGAATATCAAAGTCACCGAATTTTCCAGCTTACCACAAATTTCCCAAAAACTTAGCTCAAAATTGGTTTATTTGATTCAATTTATTTAATTTTATTTCATTTTGTTGAAATTTTTTTTATTTATTTTATTTTTTAAGCTTTTTTATTTAATTAATTTCATTTTATTTTATATTATTTTTTTTTGTTATATTTAATTTTATTTTATTTTACTTTTTTTTATTTATTTTTTTTTTTCATTTAATTTTTAATTTATTTTATTTTATTTTATTTTACTTTAATTTTTTATTTTATCTTATATTGTAATTATTGACATTGTAAAGATATAATTGCAAAATTTTATACAGCGCATTGGTAATTCACTGACTAGTTTCCATGCTACCAAGCACTTAGACCTAGTGTTTTATGCGGTCTGGTGCGTCTATATTCCTTCTTAAATTATTTCGTTTTATTTTATTTTATTTCATTTCAATTTATTTTATTTTATTATGTTTTATCTTACTTTATTTTATTTTCTTTTATTTTCTTTTATTTTATTTTATTTTATTTTATTTTATTTTATTTTATTTTATTTTATTTTATTTTATTTTATTTTATTTTATTTTATTTTATTTTATTTTATTTTATTTTATTTTATTTTATTTTATTTTATTTTATTTTATTTTATTTTATTTTATATTATTTCAATTTATTTTATTTTATTTTATTTTATTTTATTTTATTTATTTTATTTTATCTTATTGTATCTTATTTTATTTGATTTTATTTTATTATATTCTATTTTATTTTATTTCATTTTATTTTATTTTATTTTATTTTATTTTATTTTATTTTATTTTATTTTATTTTATTTTATTTTATTTTATTTTATTTTATTTTATTTTATTTTATTTTATTTTATTTTATTTTATTTTATTTTATTTTATTTTATTTTATTTTATTTTATTTTATTTTATTTTATTTTATTTTATTTTATTTTATTTTATTTTATTTTATTTTATTTAATTTTATTTTATTTTATTTTATTTTATTTTATTTTATTTTATTTTATTTTATTTTATTTTATTTTATTTTATTTTATTTTATTTTATTTTATTTTATTTTATTTTATTTTATTTTATTTTATTTTATTTTATTTTATTTTATTTTATTTTATTTTATTTTATTTTATTTTATTTTATTTTATTTTATTTTATTTTATTTGATTTTATTTTATTTTATTTGATTTTATTTTGTTTTGTTTTATTTTATTTTATTTTATTTTATTTTATTTTATTTTATTTTATTTTATTTTATTTTATTTTATTTTATTTTATTTTATTTTATTTTATTTTATTTTATTTTATTTTATTTTATTTTATTTTATTTTATTTTATTTTATTTTATTTTATTTTATTTTATTTTATTTTATTTTATTTTATTTTATTTTATTTTATTTTATTTTATTTTATTTTATTTTATTTTATTTTATTATATTTTATTTTATTTTGATTTAATTTTTTTTCAATTTTTTTTTATTGTTTATTTTATTTTTTTTGCTTGGCTTATTTTATTTTAACCTAATTTATTTAATTTTTTCTTTGTTAATTTTATCCTATTTTTCTTTATTTTATTTTATTCCACAATTTATTTCTTCTAATTTTCTCTAGTAGCACCGCCTCCTTTTAAAACCTCTTTCCTTCGTTCAATTTGTATATGTATACATATGTCCGACAAAAATACGCGTAGCCTTTTCAAGTCGGCCATAGCAAGCAATGAGGTCAATCGAATGCGTTCTTTCTACAATTTCGTATTTAAATTGATATGAGAAGTTATTGCTGTTGTTGTGAAATTACCAAATGCCAATTTTAAATTTCACAATGTCGACGTTTGTTCTATTTTTGTGCGTTTGTAGGGTGAGTGCCTAAATGCTTGCTTGTGCATTGCTGAAAGTATGTTGGTTACTCATACGCCACGTAGTTTCTAGCTGCACTGATTGCTGCGATTTTGAGGTCAGTGCCAAATGGTAACAAAACTTGCCAAAAAAATGGACTTATATGGATAACTTTTTTGACAAGGTGATATATTTTTTATATTTAAATTTCATCTAGTCATTTTAATAAACATTTTTATCGTTTCATATAAATCTTAAAGCATATTCCAAGTTGTATGAGAAAATATTAAAATAAATTAAGATTTTAATACACTTTCACAATATTATAAACTTCAATAACTTTCAGCACAAAAGATGTTTTTCATTCAAATCAAGCAATAATTCACAAGTCCTCCTTTCATAAAATATAGCTTTTAAACAACAACAAAAAAACCAAGAAGCATACATTCTTTCACAAAAAATCATATTTTTCACAGCTGCAAGACTTTCTTAGCGCTTACTCAAACCCACACACTCTCGGCTGCACTATATAAGACACCTCCTATGGTGTCTTAACAAACTTCAACACCATGGCGTATACGTTACCTGAGCATCTTTCGCGCTTCGCTTGTTAACATAAAATCTCATTACTCATTTGGTTATGCGCGCACAAAAAGCAAACTGATAATGATTAAATGAATGTCAGTGTATTTCAAAAGAAACACCAGCTTATGAGAAATGTCAGCTTAGCGACGAGCATAATATAGCGGCAGCAGCAGCAGCAAAACGGAAATAGGTACATAAAATTTTACTTGCGAAATATTTGGCTTTGTTTTACTTTTATAATTTAATGAAAATTAAATATGTATGCGTTGAAACTTTGAGCTTCTTTTCTTACAGCGTCCGTGTTTCTTCAAGACAGCGTAAAATCTAAAAATAAAGATGATTTATTTCATGCGCCGCTGCTTTTTACAGCTTTTTTGAATTTGGGGAAAATGTCAAAATAATTAGATACTAAAGTCATTCGACTTGATGAAGATATCAACAACGCTAACGCCCACTCAGTTAACTTTTGCACTTAGGAATATGAGTTTTTTACTTAGGTGTAAAGCTAAAAAATTTAAAATAAACTTTTTTTTTTTAATTTCAAATTAAAATTTTTAATTTAATACTTTGATAATTAAAATACTTTGACAAGCATTTCCCATATTGCTCGAGGTCTCTGTGTTTTGTTTGAAAATGAATACGTCATTCAAAGATGTATGTTGGCTGTAGACGGGATTGACATTACTCGGAGAATTTTTCAGTCAAGGCGATTTTTTGTCACCTTTATCTTTCCCTACTATCTACAAAAACCTTGAGCGTGCATTTTGATGCTTATCCGAAAAGCGAAAGGTTTATAAGTTTATTTTGCCTATAAATATTTGTGTATGTCGTAGCAAAATGTGATCTTCGACTGACCTTGTAATCTATACTCAAGGTCAAGGTCATCAAATGTGCGCATTGTATTTTCTTTTATTTTATTTTATTTCATTTTCTTTTATTTTATTTTATTTTTTTTGTTTTTATTTTATTTTATTTTATTTTATTTTATTTTATTTTATTTTATTTTATTTTATTTTATTTTATTTTATTTTATTTTATTTTATTTTATTTTATTTTATTTTATTTTATTTTATTTTATTTTATTTTATTTTATTTTATTTTATTTTATTTTATTTTATTTTATTTTATTTTATTTTATTTTATTTTATTTTATTTTATTTTATTTTATTTTATTTTATTTTATTTTATTTTATTTTATTTTATTTTATTTTATTTTATTTTATTTTATTTTATTTTATTTTATTTTATTTTATTTTATTTTATTTTATTTTATTTTATTTTATTTTATTTTATTTTATTTTATTTTATTTTATTTTATTTTATTTTATTTTATTTTATTTTATTTTATTTTATTTTATTTTATTTTATTTTATTTTATTTTATTTTATTTTATTTTATTTTATTTTATTTTATTTTATTTTATTTTATTTTATTTTATTTTATTTTATTTTATTTTATTTTATTTTATTTTATTTTATTTTATTTTATTTTATTTTATTTTATTTTATTTTATTTTATTTTATTTTATTTTATTTTATTTTATTTTATTTTATTTTATTTTATTTTATTTTATTTTATTTTATTTTATTTTATTTTATTTTATTTTATTTTATTTTATTTTATTTTATTTTATTTTATTTTATTTTATTTTATTTTATTTTATTTTATTTTATTTTATTTTATTTTATTTTATTTTATTTTATTTTATTTTATTTTATTTTATTTTATTTTATTTTATTTTATTTTATTTTATTTTATTTTATTTTATTTTATTTTATTTTATTTTATTTTATTTTATTTTATTTTATTTTATTTTATTTTATTTTATTTTATTTTATTTTATTTTATTTTATTTTATTTTATTTTATTTTATTTTATTTTATTTTATTTTATTTTATTTTATTTTATTTTATTTTATTTTATTTTATTTTATTTCATTTTATTTTATTTTATTTTATTTTATTTTATTTTATTTTATTTTATTTTATTTTATTTTATTTTATTTTATTTTATTTTATTTTATTTTATTTTAATTTATTTTATTTTATTTTATTTTATTTTATTTTATTTTATTTTATTTTATTTTATTTTATTTTATTTTATTTTATTTTATTTTATTTCATTTTATTTTATTTTATTTTATTTTTTTTTATTTTATTTAATTTTATTTTATTTTATTTTATTTTATTTTATTTTATTTTGTTTTATTTCATTTTATTTTATTTTATTTTATTTTATTTTATTTTATTTTATTTTATTTTATTTTATTTTATTTTATTTTATTTTATTTTATTTTATTTTATTTT
>CAXKVI010000368.1:30000-41992 GCA_964058755.1 Campiglossa producta
GGCCTTCCACACAAAAATATATGTATTCTGTATAAAATTAAGTATCAAAAAATATTTTCCACGCATCTCATAAATAATCTAATTTGAAATAATAACTTGAATAACATATCCAAATTGTGAACTGCAGCTACATGAATTCACAAAGCAAAACAAAAAATCGCAGCTATTTTTAGCTGCCTTGGCTAGTGAAAGTCAAAAATAGAATTCGGCTGCCTCAAGCATTTAAGAAGGATGTGGCGTTGATTATGCAGAGAGCGTTACGTTTATATTAAGTTTGGGTAAAAATAATTCTTGTTGTTGTACTTATAAATCAGCTATTCACATGCTGTCCTGCCTTAACCTAATTTTGTGCGAGTTTGTGATTGGCCGAATTATTTTACATAACAGTCCTAACCTAACGCGCGCTCACTACTCACTACACAATTTGAATGGCATGTTAGTTGGCTGCAAAAAAATTTACTATGTGTTTATGTATATGTGTACGAAGACATTGAATGGAGGAGTGAGCGGAAGAAAATGCGAGCGCGCTCCCAACATGAAAGCAATTTCCGTTTGCAAGTGTACAACACTTCGACAAGCAAACAAACGCTGCGGAAAGTGCTTTAGTGAGGGGCAAGGTTGGAGAAGAGGGCATGTAAATACGCGCCTATGATTTAGCTTGAAGTTGAATAAAACTTTGACTTTCGTAACAAGTGCTGAATGAGAAGAGAAAGTGAGACGAATTGTTTTGTAAGTGTGGGAAATTGTAGTTTCCGCGCGTGTGTCTATTAATGCGCCTCAGGCAAATAAGAAACGCAATTGCGGTCACTTAAAAATAGCTACATTGAATGAAGACGTAGGTATATATGTTTGCATGTATAAAAGCAAAAAAAAGAGAAAAGTTTGTTGCCACAGGAGAAAAAAAAGTTGGATATATCAAAATTGTTCGAAATTAAGTACACAGATACGTTTTGGTGTAAAGAGCGACATGCAAGTGTATGTCTGTGATAGTGAGCAAGCGTAATTTTTTAACACCAATTAGATAAACTTATATCTTGTGCGAAAATACATAATATTGTGTGCGCTTTGTGAGCAATGTCGTGGACACTAATAATACTGTATTTTTTCATTTTGTTTGATACTTTTTTTATAAATTTGTTTTATTTTATTTTATTTTATTTTATTTTATTTTATTTTATTTTATTTTATTTTATTTTATTTTATTTTATTTTATTTTATTTTATTTTATTTTATTTTATTTTATTTTATTTTATTTTATTTTATTTTATTTTATTTTAATTTATTTTATTTTATTTTATTTTATTTTGTAACCATGTATCTTAATTAACTTTGTATATTTAAGTAACTCTGTGTATTTGCGAAACTCGTCTTTCGGCTTTTATTAAACTTTTGCGAAACTCCTATTTAGCATCTTCCTATACATATCTTGTTTTCGCTTGTTGTCTGTTTCGTCGTTTTCTGATCTTGTAGCCCCTTACTTTTTTGTATTTTGCGGTTTTCGGAAGTTGCACTCTGTGCTTTAAGAGCTATCTTAGTGTTTGCTTATACCTTTCAGGAGCTTTTCAGCCTCATTAAATTTTTTTTAATTTTCAGCGGACCACTGAGTGCTTAAAAGCATGTATGTATCTCGCTTTATTTTAGTACCTTGAGTAACTTTGTCTATTTGAGTAACGCTGTGTATTTGCGAAGCTCGTTTTGTTCGTTTTCGACTTTTATCAAACTTTTTAGGAAGTCTTATTTAGCATCTTCTTATACATATCTTGTTTTCGCTTGTTGTCTGTTTCGTCGTTTTCTGATCTTGTAGCCCCTTACTTTTTTGTATTTTGCGGTTTTCGGAAGTTGTACTCTGTGTTTTAAGAGCTATCTTAGTGTTTGCTTATACCTTTCAGGAGCTTTTCAGCCTCATTAAAATTTTTATAATTTTCAGCGGACCACTGAGTGCTTAAAAGCATGTATGTATCTCGCTTTATTTTAGTACCTTGATTAACTGTGTCTATTTGAGTAACGCTGTGTATTTGCGAAGCTCGTTTTGTTCGTTTTCGACTTTTATCAAACTTTTTAGGAACTCTTATTTAGCATCTTTTTATACATATCTTGTTTTCGCTTGTTATCTGTTACGTCGTTTTCTGATCTCTAATTCCCCAACTTTTTTATATTTTGAGGTTTTTGGGAGTTGCACTCTGTGTTTTAAGAGCTTCTTAACTGTTTGCTTATACCTTTCAGGAGCTTTACAGCCTCATTTAATTTTTTTGAAAATTTTTCAGCAGACCACTGAGTGCTTGAAAGCATGTCTCTCGCTTTATTTTAATATCTTGAGTAACTCTGTCTATTTGAGTAACGCTGTGTATTTGCGAAGCTCCTTTTGCTCATTTTCGACTTTTATTAAACTTTTGAGGAACTCTTATTTAGCATCTTTTTATACATATCTCGTTTTCGCTTGTTATCTGTTACGTCGTCTTCTGATCTCTAAGTCCCTAACTTTTTTATATTTTGAGGTTTTTGGGAGTTGCACTCTGTGTTTGAAGAGCTTCCTTACTGTTTGCTTATACCTTTCAGGAACTTTCCATCCTCATGAGCTAGTTTTTTTTTTTTTGTTAATATGTTTCGAAAAATTGTCAGCGGACCACTTAGTGCCTGCGATTTTCAAGCGGCTTTTTTCTTAGCTTTAGAAAGCATATCGCCCGCTTTATTTTAGCAGCTTATGCACTAAGCACACTTAGTTTTAGATGTAGATATTATAGAGCATAATCTAAGGCGTGCATTTTTGCATATTATCCGAATTCGCCTAAAAGTATGCAATTTACAAAATAAAATGTGAAATTTCTAAGAAAAAGTACGTAGTGAGACTGAATTGTCACGTCGCTTGTCACTACTAACAAACGACGGCTGTACTAAGAAATGATGTCACTCCAACTGAATTATAAAGAGAAATTTAAAGTCGAGGACTTGGACAAGCTTTTTGTTATTAATGCGTAACAAATTCACTTTAACGTGAAACAACAGAACTGGTCGCCTAAAAGTAGGCAACAAAAATAGTCATACTATGCGTTTTCATAGATGTGCTATGAATCGTTAAATCGTTTAGAGAAATGTTTAATTTTTTTCGAGTAATGAAAGCCTTTGATTCTGATTAATGAGCTATCGAGTAATGATTTTTAGAAAAAAAAAAAAAATTATTAAATTTAACTTTTTTGAAATAACTATTATTTTCGGTCCCTGATATTTAGGTACTTTTTAAGCTGTCAGTTATTTCAACACTGTTCAGTAGTGGCATTTAAATACAAACTTCAGATAGCATTTTTTGCATTACTGTTACCATGACAACCTCCCGCAGGTGGCCAAAAAAATGTTTTAAAAGCTCAGGTAAAACGAAGAAAAGTTTTAACTAGTTATTTGTCAGAAGACCACACTTTTGTGAAATCAAAATGTTTTTTTTTTTTGCAAATGAAATTTGAAATAAAATGAATTTTTTTATGTAGCAAGGCGCACACTGCTCCTGTACAAACTTTAGGATGCTCTAAAATGGCGCCAAAACTGAACAGGCTATAAGGATAGGGATAGGGATAGTGAGAGTTATAATGATAGTGTTAGTGGTAGTCAAAGTGATAGTGAAAGTGAGAGTGATAGTGATAGTGATAGTGATAGCGATAGTGATAGTAATAATGATAGCGGCAGAGCGTCAAACTTTACACATGCAGGCAAGTAATTTGTTTGACGCATTCACTTAAATTTCTGCGGTAGCACTTAATTCAAAACAGGTTTCAAACGTAAACAAAGTATATATGTATATTCCAACATCCAAAACCATAATCTGCTTTTCATAACAAAATTACACTTTTCAATCAATGAAATAACCAGCCGCCAGCAAAAACACACCCCTTTTTTTGTTGCTATATTAAGACTGCTTATTTTGGTCGGGTCATGCCCCCGCCTATGTGATGACGAGCGCTATGTAAGTACATATTTGAGAGGGTCACACTTAAGTGGCAACCGTCTGCGTATTGTCAACTAACTTGATTTCTTCCCCCATGTCAAAAATATTATTTTAACCCTTTTTGTGCGACTCCCTTTTTTCGTTTTATCCTGTAAGCCACACACAAAAGCCAGGCAATTATTATTGTTGCTAATGCAATTTACACTTCCATTGGAGAGAAAGCGCCCGCCAACCTTAGGGACGTCAGATGACTGGCGAATGAATAGCGAACACAAGTGATTGTTTGTCTATACGTTCCTTCCTTCCGCAGGTTAGTGCTATCATGTTTTTTCTTCTCCCTTTTTAAAACGTTTTTTTTTTTATGACTACCTACTTTGTTAGGCAAATTCTTCTAAAGGGAGCTAAAGTTATTACAGTGAGAATTCTTTAAGAGCGCTACCTCAGCAACATTTTCTTAGTGCTACACTGACAAGTGGTCGTAACACACACCAGCACATCGCTACAAATTAATCTACCACAGAGACAATACCAAATGATAGACACTTTAGGAGCGCTTGTATGTGACACGGGCGACGTTTGTGCGTCGTTCATTTGACAGTTCATTTGCGCAATATGCTCTTCAGGGGAACTCTAACCATTGAAAGTAGTAACAACAGCACTAGTACAAATGAATCGAGACTAAGTACCGAAATTTTGTAGCAAATTTTATTAAAAATAAATTTATTAAACAAAAAATGCCTCACAATGCTGGGCCATTCTCAATTCATACCGTAAGCCGGTGTAGTGAGCCCTAAAGAAATAATAGCCTAAAAGTATGCAACAAAAATTGTTCCATTATAATTAGAGTTCGGAAAATATGTCAAATCAAGCGCCTAAAACTATGCATAACATAATTGACACAGTTAACAACATTTTTATTTTCAGAACTCTAATTTATAATGCAACGTTTAGGTTGCTCTTTGAATTATGCCACAATAAATTGAGGAAGCTCGGTAAGCCTACAACATAGAAGTTCGAACACTGTCTAGCAACACCTTTTCACACCTAATTTAGCGCACAATTGCTATGGGTCAGGTCTATATCTGGTTGCAAACTCAACCTGAAGTCGGTGTTGCGCTCTGTTACATGGATTTAATTTGTGTATACCCAGTAGTGCTTGCACATAAAGTGAGATAATGCTCAAATTAAAGATGTTGTGACATTTTTTATTAATTTATTTATTTTATTTTTATTGTTTTTATTTATTTTTTTTTTTTTTTGTGTATACTTTTTTCACCAATTTAATTTAATTTAATTTTTTTTATTTTACTTAACTTATTTCTTTTTAATTTAATTTTATTTAATTTATTTTATTTTATTTTATTTTTCCTTTATTTTTTATTCTATTTTTTTTTTTGTTTTTTTTTTTTAGTTAAATTTTGCTTCATTTTTATTTTTATTCATTTATTAATATTTTTTATTCTTTTATTTTTTTCCTTATTTATTTTTTTATTTTTTATTTTATTTTTTTATTTTATTTTTTATTTTTTATGTTTTATTATTTTATTTTATTTTATTTTATTTTCTTTTATTTTATTTTATTTTATTTTATTTTATTTTATTTTATTTTATTTTATTTTATTTTATTTTATTTTATTTTATTTTATTTTATTTTATTTTATTTTATTTTTTATTTTTTTTTATTTTTGTTTATATTATTTTATTTTATTTTATTTTTTTTAATTTTATTTTTTTTTATTGTATTTTATTTTATTTTATTTTATTTTATTTTATTTTATTTTATTTTATTTTATTTTATTTTATTTTATTTTATTTTATTTTATTTTATTTTATTTTATTTTATTTTATTTTATTTTATTTTATTTTATTTTATTTCATTTTATTTTATTTTATTTTATTTTATTTTATTTTATTTTATTTTATTTTATTTTATTTTATTTTATTTTATTTTATTTTATTTTATTTTATTTTATTTCATTTCATTTTACTTTATTTTATTTTATTTTATTTTATTTTATTTTATTTTATCTTATTTTATTTTATTTTATTTTATTTTATTTTAGTTTATTTTATTTTATTTTATTTTATTTTATTTTATTTTAGTTTATTTTATTTATTTATTATTATTTTATTTGATTTAGAAAGAAAGAATGAATGTCGCTGCTGGGTATATAAATAGTATTATGTTTCAAGGCAGCTAAGATTTTTCTAAATTCTTTTTTTCTTTGTCTTTGTCGAGTCTAGAGGAAAAACGCACATTTTACCGTTGTCATTGAAGCTACTTACTTACAATAATTCCTGCACTTGCATATGATCCTATACTAAATACTTTATTTTCTGTTACTTAAGTCCCCTTCGCACTTTGCACTTGACTCTCGTGCATTTCATACAGTATATGTTGCCACAACTGCCACAGACGCTTTGCTGCACACAAAGGAGTGTTAGAGACACCAGAAGTGCCTGTAATACGAGTGCAGTCAGCGGACCCCTTTTTTGCTAGCAAATTCCCGTTTTGAGCCATGCTACGCGCCAGCATACACAATACCAACCAAGTTGTAGTTAAATAAAAAGGGGGACGCTTTAGCAACAACAAAAATACTAAGCACTTTACTACTCCCCAATATTTGTATGTATGTATAGCTTACTAATTGTGAAATTCTTTAGCTGGCGCGCTTTTGTGCAAAAATATTGTCAAGGAAATCCGAGTAAATTTAGGGGAAGTCAAGGCAATTCGCAAGCGCCGCACGCAGTCAAGGCAGTTCAAGGCAAACAAAATGCAAGTACGAGGGTCAAGTACGTGACGCATTGGGATCATCATAAATTTAAAAATAAATATTAATATTTTTTTGTATGCAGCGCATGATGTCTAGACAGTTGAATTGTGAAAATATTTGCTTTCTTGTGTCAACTACAAAATTGGGTGAAATATGGCGAGTATAGAAGCAGGAAACATTTTTTATGAGATAGGGGAAGTATGTATGTGACACTGCTGTGGACAATGCAAGTGGAACTGGCATTTGGAATGAGATGCAACTGAAAAATATATAGGTCAAATTTCAAAGTAATCTATATACATATATGTATATAAATACGCCACATTAAAAACTTTACGAACCTCCTGTGAGCGAACCGTTTGACCGATTTGAATGAAATATGCACCGATGGAAAGGAAATTGGAAAAAAATGAGGTATAGGCGGTATATTTTCAGGGGGTCACAGTTGTAATGTAGCCCCCATATTCATAATAAATATAAAAGCTTTAATAAGCTGCTATAATTCAAAATTTGTATGGAAATAATTTTAAAAAGCGTTATAAACTAATTTTTTTTATGAATAAGGGGGTAAATGTGAGATATGATAGTATGATGATGTGATGATATGATGATGTGAGGATATGGTAATGTGATGATATAATGATGTGATGATATGATGATGTGATGATATGATGATATGATGATGTGATGATGTGATGATATGATGATGTGATGATATGATGATGTGATGATATGATGATGTGAGGATATGATGATGTGATAATATGATGATGTGATGATATGATGATGTGAGGATATGATGATGTGATGATATAATGATGTGATGAAATGACGATGTGGTGATATGATGATATGATGATGTGATGATATGATGATGTGAGGATATGATGATGTGAGGATATGGTAATGTGATGATATGATGATGTGATGATATGATGATGTGAGGATATGGTAATGTGATGATATGATGATGTGATGATATGATGATGTGATGATATTATGATGTGTTGATATGATGATGTGATGATATGATGATGTGAGGATATGTGAGGATATGGTAATGTGATGATATAATGATGTGTTGATATGATGAAGTGATGATATGATGATGTGAGGATATGGTAATGTGATGATATGATGATGTGATGATATGATGATGTGATGATAAGATGATATGAGGATATGGTAATGTGATGATATAATGATGTGTTGATATGATGAAGTGATGATATGATGATGTGAGGATATGGTAATGTGATGATATGATGATGTGATGATGTGATGATAAGATGATATGAGGATATGTGAGGATATGGTAATGTGATGATATAATGATGTGTTGATATGATGAAGTGATGATATGATGATGTGAGGATATGGTAATGTGATGATATGATGATGTGATGATATGATGATGTGATGATATGATGATGTGAGGATATGGTAATGTGATGATATGATGATGTGGCGTTAAGCTGACATATCGTGCGATGGTAGGATCGCACACATAGATCCAAGTAAAAGTCCGATATTTTTGTTTTTATCAAAACGTGTATCGGTTAGTAGTCGAATATTTATTAAAGAATAATCTGAGTATATATTTGTGTATGCCTGTGTGAACCTTTGATAAACAAACATATTTATATATATCACATCACCTATACAACTGAACTGCGCCGTTATTGTTGTGGGAATACTCATAAAGTAAAGAGCAAACCATAACAATTTACGAGGAGTTTCCAGGAATCATTTGCGAATGGTTGTAACATTTTTTACGTGTCACTGTTTCCTGTCACAACATAAAAAATATACTTTTTTTGTTTCTTTTTTTGCGAGCATTCTCATATATCCCTAGGTAGGTAGTTACTAACATTACACTAGGTTGGAAAAAAAGTTCAATTTTATTCATAAAATTTATTTATTTTTTATTTTATTTTACTTTATACCATTTTGTTTAACTTTTATTTAATTTTTTTTTTTTACTTTGTTTTTAATTTATTTTTTTTTTGTTTTTTCTTGTTTTTTTTTTTTTTATTTTATTGTTATATTTTTTTTTATTTTTTTTTTTATTATTTTTTTTTTACTTTATTTAAATTGTTTTATTTAATTTTTTCTTCTTTTTAATTCAATTTTATTTTTTTCATTTTATTTTATTAAATTTTATTTTAATTTTTTTTTTGCACCAAGTTCAGTCCGATGTTTATGTTTCCTATATGTCAATTACTGTTCGTTATGCTTTTTTAACCATGATTTTTATAGCTTTTAATTGCTTTCACTTTTTTCGTTTCCATATCCGCGCGTGCAATCCTTTCGCTGGCAGTTGCCGAAAATTCAATTAAAGTTGGCCAATGGTTTGGATTTTTAGTATCGCTTCGATTGATATTTTTTTCGTATGCCCTTTATTTGGGGATTTTCATATAGCTGTAGGCGTTTTGTTTGAAAATGGAAATTTATTGCGAGAAAAAAAAATGTATATGGTGCGTGACGAATCAGCGAAAATAGCTATAGTGAGGGAAAAGCAATCATAAACTCTAGCGACAAAGAATTGGTTCGCTAGCTTTTATTTAAATCACTTTTAATCTATATACATACAAGTAATTATATAATTCTTTTCATCACAAAAACTAAAGGCTTGTTATTTAAAGATTGGGGACAATTCTGGTTAAAACTCTCTTAGTTGGTAACATTATTGTGTTGCTGATATTAAAATATAAATTAAGTAGCGAGTTTGACCAATTTACCATTCCTTTTTTTGTCCCGGTTTTTTATCTTGTTTGGGGTTTTATGTTCCGGTATTTAGCCGATTTCGTTCTTTATCTTGTTGTTCCGTTTTTCAACTTTTTCCGGTTTTCAACTTGTTCCGGTTTTCAACTTGTTCTGAATGTCAAGTTGTTCCGGTTTTCAACTTGTTCCGGTTTTCAACTAGTTCTGGGTTTCAACTTGTTCCGGTTTTCTACTTGTTCTGAATGTCAAGTTGTTCCGGTTTTCAACTAGTTCTGGGTTTCAACTTGTTCCGGTTTTCAACTTGTTCTGAATGTCAAGTTGTTCCGGTTTTCAACTAGTTCTGGGTTTCAACTTGTTCCGGTTTTCACTTGTTCCGGTTTTCATCATGATCCGGTTTTCATCTTGATCCAGTTTTCAACTTGTTCCGCTTTTCAACTTGTTCCGGTTTTCAACTTGTTCTGGTTTTATCTCGTTCCTTTTTAGCCTATTCCTTTTAGACGAGTGGAACGGAACAGTCGACTTCTATATACTATCCTATCCTTACAAAAATTAAAGCAAATTCATCACCCTAAATAACTTTCCAAATTACTAAATCTTCCCACACATTTGTAACTAGCTTCAAGCTATTCACCAAATAGAGTTACCAGCAACAACAACAAAACGCACACAACAAATTGCTTACCAAAGCGAACAATTAAAATATTGGCACAATTAATAAGCAAGCCAACTCATGTCATAAATCAGTTCAACGCATTTTCACATTTTCCATGCACTAATTAAAACCTTTATTAAACAAAATTTTCAACAACACCCACACATACGCACGCACACACAGAAAAACAATAACAAAAAATTGCTTTTTGCTGCAACACAACCACAGCTGGTAACGCCTGCGGTCGCAGCTGATTCGAAATATGCAAAGTGAAATTTATGCGCTGTGGCTGCTGCGAAAATACTAATTAAAAATCATAAAACAAATAAGCAAAAAAAAAGGAAGCAGAGAACAGCTGCCAAAGAGTAAAAACGGGTTAAAAGAAATTCAGGGAAATGGGTGTTTGATGGCACAAGTAAAACAAATGTTTGAACAGCTGAGAGAGCAGTATTTCGGTTGATGTTTGTTTGCGAAAAAGTGGAAAGTTCAAAGTTGAGGCACCAAGTTTTTATAAGCATACTTTGCAAGACCACACGTGTGTCACAGCTTCGGGCGCCTAGGAATGTGTGCGTCTACGCCTTCTTTATCTTTTTTTTTTTTGTTAGTAAAGGGTGTCAAACAAACTTCTCAACATTTTGTGAAATTCGTGGAATATACTTTGATGCAACTAACTTGAGGTTCAAGAATTTTTTTATTCAATAACTTATCCATTACCATACCATTACCATACCATTACCATACCATTACCATACCATTACCATACCATTACCATACCATTACCATACCATTACCATACCATTACCATACCATTACCATACCATTACCATACCATTACACCATTACCATACCATTACCATACCATTACCATACCATTACCATACCATTACCATACCATTACCATACCATTACCATACCATTACCATACCATTACCATACCATTACCATACCATTACCATACCATTACCATACCATTACCATACCATTACCATACCATTACCATACCATTACCATACCATTACCATACCATTACCATACCATTACCATACCATTACCATACCATTACCATACCATTACCATACCATTACCATACCATTACCATACCATTACCATACCATTACCATACCATTACCATACCATTACCATACCATTACCATACCATTACCATACCATTACCATACCATTACCATACCATTACCATACCATTACCATACCATTACCATACCATTACCATACCATTACCATACCATTACCATACCATTACCATACCATTACCATACCATTACCATACCATTACCATACCATTACCATACCATTACCATACCATTACCATACCATTACCATACCATTACCATACCATTACCATACCATTACCATACCATTACCATACCATTACCATACCATTACCATACCATTACCATACCATTACCATACCATTACCATACCATTACCATACCATTACCATACCATTACCATACCATTACCATACCATTACCATACCATTACCATACCATTACCATACCATTACCATACCATTACCATACCATTACCATACCATTACCATACCATTACCATACCATTACCATACCATTACCATACCATTACCATACCATTACCATACCATTACCATACCATTACCATACCATTACCATACCATTACCATACCATTACCATACCATTACCATACCATTACCATACCATTACCATACCATTACCATACCATTACCATACCATTACCATACCATTACCATACCATTACCATACCATTACCATACCATTACCATACCATTACCATACCATTACCATACCATTACCATACCATTACCATACCATTACCATACCATTACCATACCATTACCATACCATTACCATACCATTACCATACCATTACCATACCATTACCATACCATT
>CAXKVI010000369.1:0-41686 GCA_964058755.1 Campiglossa producta
CTGACAGTTCGTTGCAAATTTTTCAAGAAACAGACCTATTTATATACGACTAAATATTTGAATTACCATACGTTTTTAATGCATGTATGTAACAACGTTTACCAAAGTACTTCTAAGTAAACTTAAGAATGTGAATATGAATAAGTAAATGTATGTATGTATGTATATATTATCGTAGTTGTAGTAATAATAACAATGTCCAAACAATTAGTGATGTATTTTAGGAACAATTTAATAAATTTCGAGAAGAATTTTTTTTTCTTTTGATAAATTTATTTGAAATTGAAGCTATTAGGGACAAAAATATATGTTAGTCTTTCAGCATTGTAAAACATAGGAACTATATACACACCTACTTTTACTACCTTTATTTTAAGTTGCTTTCTTGTTTGAACCATCATTTCCATACGGAATTTTGGAATCTTGCAAAGTCTTTTTAGATGACTTTCCGTTGAGCTAGACACTTGAAACTTGGAACATAGTTCAGAACACCGTGGTGATGCAATATGAACGAAAATATATTTGCGACCCATATTTAAGTAGCTTCCCGGTAAGGTAATCTAGCTTGAATGGAAAAGGAGGGGAGAATCTTGCGATTAATTTTTCGGTAGTGTGTTCGGCCTATTACACCACGTAGTCGGGTATCAATCCCTGGCAAAAGCAACATCAAAAATTATGAAACTCCGTAGATCCGCCCCTGCCGGGACCTCAATTGCTCGACATCTATTAATATTCATTACAATAAATGCATTTAAAGAATTGAGCAAATAACAACAAATAGCTTTGTAACTACTTAGTAAACGAGTGTGACTCGTGGGACACCGAAAATCCCTTTGCTGCACCATACCCTTCGAAAATACGATTAGAATTAGCTTTAGGGAATTTTTTACAAAGGTTAAAGGGTATGACTCCTGGGACATTTTCCTGATACAGTTTTTAGCTGTCTTCCTAGTTACACCTAACTCTTGATAATAGGAAGACGTTTATTGTAAAGTTCTGTCAGAATGTCAGTAGGAATTTATGGTACATTAAAAATTGTGTACTCTATCTCTTTTGGCTGGAATGTTCCATCGGTATGTATGTCGATCGCAAAAATAAAGATTATTACTCCATATACCCATCTAAACTCAACTCAAATTATCTTTAGTTCGGTACGAAATAATTACATTTAGTTAAACAAACGCAACGACAAGAAAACGCATCACTAAGAGGCTCTTATAAGTTTGTACATACATATATACATATACATACTACTTATATATACAAGTTTGTATGTAATTTAGAACGTACAAACTGTTGTTGATCTCACGGGAGTATATCTGACGTAAGGTATATATGTATATATACGAGTACATATGTCGTTTTACTTAAGTATTTACACTGCTTGACGTTTGAAAGCCTTTCGAGACGTCATTTGTTAATACTTTTAAGTAATAGCAGTCGCAATGGCAACAACGCAACTGAGCAAAACAACTAAAGATACAACAATGATATCATCAGCTGTTGTTGCAGTTTCAAAGACAAACACACTCAGTAGTAACGCAACAACAATAGAAAAGATGCACAAAATCAGTTGAACTTTCTTTCTTTGGAAAAGATAAATAAAACTCCGACGCTACACTGTCAATGCAATTGTTGTTTGTCAGGAGAGTTGAGCTGAAATGCTAAGAGTAAGCAAAGCTGCTTTTATGCGTATTCTAATAAAACAAATCTGTGAAACACAAAAGGATGCGGAAAATAATAAAAACATTTCTTGCTATGCTTAATTTTTAACGCATCACTCTGTCAACCAGTCAACTGACGTCTCGCTCACAAATGTATGCAAGTAAGTATGTACATATGTATGTTTCATCCATTTGCCTATGTTGGTTGAACTTTCTATTGTTTGTTTCAACAATAAACATTTTGAAGTGAACTTTTATCACAAAACTCGTGTATATTTACATGCATTTGCACATATTTATCTCTATGCTTATGTAATGGAAAATATGAAGAGTGTCTTAAGTGCATAGCAATGCCGAAAATCTTTTCATGCGTAAAAATTTAAGTAACTGCTTGTGTACTCAACTCAATTCTATACAGTACTTATACTTGTATGAAGCATCTATTTTAAGCTTTTGAAATGACTACTAAAACCGACTTAATGCACTTAATGTTGATTACAAAATTAATCTGTATACAGGCTATCTTTATTTATTCATATTTTCAAGTTTCAGCATTTAATTGAACACATGCTGCTGCAACATGGTACACCAGGGCGTATGCGTAACCATAATTTCATTATTCCAAGATATCCAAATGCATGTAATAAACAATTTATTTACTAAGCTTCTTTTATTAGTTTTTATTGTTGCTAAGAGTAATCAAAGTAATTCTTTTGTACGTAAATTTAATTTATTAATTGCCTTTGATTTCGTCTAAATTACTTCGCTCAAAGCTGTTTCATATTGCTAAATTTAAAGCCTGCACCAACTTTAGAGTTTTCGAACAAAATTATGTCGTTGGATGTAAAGGTGCTAAGTCCATTTTAAATTAGTAGCTTCGTCTTATACATAATCTTATAGGGCTGATACATTAGCGCAAATTCCGAATTAACTCCCTTTTTGGGAGTTAACTTGAGCATAATCTTCATTATAAACCCCCAAAAATGAAGATTTGAATACTGCCGAAATTTTCAGCGACATCTAACCTTAAACCGCCAGAAATTCTCGAGAAAAACACTAGATGTCACCAACAAAAAAACAATCCTCAGCGACATCTGCTCGAGTACATATGTGGTTTCAAAATAGGTTTGAATTTTCATAACTTTTTTCCTGCGGCGATGATGGAATTTGTCCAATATAATAATAAATATTATTGACGCTATGTATGGCCCCGATCTCACAAAGTCCTACATTTTTAAATATGTAAATAAGGCCATCAAAAATCAAAAATTATTGATGAAATTTCTGCAAAGCAAATTCTAAAAAATTAACTTTCCTTTTTTTGTTGAAAATATATTAGAATGGAAACTAAATAAAATAGTTATATAAATTGTCAAAAACATTGATATTAGTGGTGCTTTCTGAGACAAGCCTGTACATTTCTTTTTCGGACCTGGTAAATTTTTTTCGATGGCTTTATTCAACTTTAATTAAACTTCCTCTTTCAGAATTTTGATACTGAGGTCAAAACGTGTCTTTTGTAACCTTGCTCGACAATCATGACATGAAAATTTTCAGGTTACCTGTTTGTAAAATAAAATACATGCCCCCTAGAAGAAGTGTTATATTAAAAGCATTCAAAACCGTTTGGAACCGGTTCCGGGTTTTGAATCGGCTTCGATTGCGTTCTTTTTTAGATCAAAATAATAGGTTTTAATCGGTTACGGTTTCAATCCTTGATTTAAACAAAGCACTTACAAACAAAATAGTTATGCACTTCATGGAGGTGGGGTATATTAACAGTTTCTTTCTAATCTAATCTTGGCTTGCCTCATTTATTGGCGCTTAACTGCCTAGGCGATTTTGGCCGTTTCGTATCAAAGCGCGCCAATCATTCCTTTTTAGCGATAACTGGCGCCAATTGGAAACCCCAAGGGAGCTCAAGTCATCATCCACTTGTTGTTTCCATCTCAGTCGAGGCCTCCCCCTTCCTCTGTTGCCGAATTCGGGTGTCGATAGGAAAATCTTCTGTGCTGGAGCCTCCTTGTCCATTTGCATAACATGACCCAGCCAGCGAAGCCTTTGGGCTTTAATTCG
Organism: Campiglossa producta; assembly: GCA_964058755.1. NCBI lineage: Eukaryota > Metazoa > Arthropoda > Insecta > Diptera > Tephritidae > Campiglossa > Campiglossa producta. Next base: position 3,741 of record CAXKVI010000369.1, read on the forward strand.
CTGAACTATGGTCAGGTCTGCGTAAAGCTCGTACAGCTCATCGTAAAATTTCCTTCGATACTCGCCGTTGGCATCACGGGAGGGACCATATATGTACCTTCCGGAGAACTTTTCTCTCTCTACTCCAAGGGCCATCTCATCTTCTCTTGACACTGTCCATGATTCTGAGCCGTACATCAGGATTGGTATGATGAGAGACTTATAGAGCGTGATCTTCGTTTGTCGAGAGAGGACTTTACTTCTGAATTGCCTACTTAGTCCAAAGTAACACTTGTTGGCAAGAGTGATTTTCCGTTGGATTTCTAGACTGACCTTATTTTCGGTGTTAATGCTGGTTCCCAAATAGACGCTTACTGCGCGGTTGTTAAGGCCAATGATATCGATATCATCGGCATACGCCAGCAATTTCACGCTCCTGTAAAAGATTGTACCATTGCGGTTTAGCTCTGCTGCTCGAATTATCTTCTCCAGCATCAGGTTGAAGAAATCGCACGAAAGGGAGTCGCCCTGTCTGAAGCCTCGTTTGGTTTCAAATGTCTCCCGATTCTGACGCAGCTGTTGGTAAGTCAAATTCAGACATGGCGGCATACAGGTTACTCCTTTTTGCGCTATCAAAAGCGGCTTTGAAATCGGCAAAGACTTGGTGTGTGTCGATTCTTTTATCGTGGGTCTTCTCCAGGATTTGGCGTATCGTGAAAATCTGGTCGATGGTGGACTTACCAGGTCTAAAGCCACACTGATAAGGTCCAATCAGTTTGTCTACGATGGGCTTCAGCCTTTCACACAACACGCTAGAAAGAATCTTATATGCGATATTAGGAAGACTGATTCCGCGGTAGTTGGTGCGGCTAGCGGGATCGCCTTTCTTGTGGATTGGGCAGAGCACACTTTAATTCCAATCTGGAGGCATACACTAGTCTGACCATGTTCTGCATAAGAGCTGATGCATGCTTTTTACCAGCTCTTCGCCTCCGTGTTTGAACAGCTCGGCGGGTAGTCCGTCTTTTCCAGGCGATTTTTTGTTTTTGAACCTGGATATAGCTATTCTCATGGACGGGGCAAGGCAAGACGACCATCGGACCTTGTGACGTCTACCATAGTGGCCAGACACGCGGCAAAGCGCGTGGTGTAGGATTCGTGGTGGGACAGAGATTGCGCCGCCAAGTACTAGCGTTCACACCCGTGAACGAACGTCTAGCTGCGATCCGCATCAAGGCGAGGTTCTTCAACATAACATTTATCTGTGCCAACGCGCCGACCGAGGAGACAGACGACGTAGAGGAGGACTCCTTTATGAAGCCGAAGAAGGGAGAGAGGCGCCTTTTCAGAAAAAAAGAAACGTGAAGCAGAAAGGCGTGAGTGTGAGGAGCTTGAGATACTGGCTGACAGGAATGATGCCAGAAAATTCTATCAAAAGATCCTGCGGATGACGGAAGGTTTCAAGACCGGGGCAAGTTCCTGTAAGGACAATAATAGCGACCTGGTAACCGACGTACAGAGTGTACTTAAATTATGGAGGGAGCACTTCTCCTCACTGCTAAATTGCGAGGGAGACGTCGAACCCGATACCCCAATCCCTGACGATGGAAAAGTCGTCCCACCATCTGACCCCATTACACTCCAAACAGTTTCTTTCATTTGCATAAGAATTAGAAAAATTCCATAAGGTGGACTTAGTACCTTTGCACTGTAAGCCGACGATATGCTCATTTTCCAGCGCACGATAAAGTCTTTAATAACTCCCAACTATCCTTTCCACAATTCATAGCAAAGCTTGCTGAACCAACCATACTTGGTTCTGCCCGAAATGTATTTTTATACAGTTCATTTCAATAACTCACGATTACGCCCATATTTTTTTCTAAAGTATTTTTAACGTTATTTGTTCGTAACAAACCATTTGATATTAATAAATAATACTATAAAATTTCACTACATTATCAACTGTTTCTATAGCTTTTGCGCACTCATTACATACATAACTTTTTATAATATGTATACCAAAAGGAAACTGTATTTGTATAAATTCTATTTGATTCCATTCTAGGTTTTACTCCGCCTTCACAACTTGAAATGCAAATTAAGTGCACAAGTCACAAGTAAATGAAGTGCAAGATATGACGATTTAATGTTTTGCGAGCGCATGTGTGTAAGTGGGTAACCAGAAATGTACTACTGTACGTGCAATAAAAGGAAATCTAAAGATTTCAATTTTTATAAAAAGGCAAAGCGCTACTTTTATAGCTTTTGCTGTCAGCTGCTTGTTGCTTTTTCCATTTGCATATACATGCGTTGTGACTGCAATTGCAACGTCTAGCTGCTTATGGATTAACACAAACAAACACACGTTCATATGCATACGTGAACTAAAGATACCCCGTCGGAAAAGTCGAAGATAAGGTCGCCTAATTTTTTTTCTGCAGGATAACATGCTAGAGTTTCACATAAACAGTTTTGAAGTTTACTTCTTAGGCGTAGATGAGATGTTTTTATGGAGAGTGAAATTGGAATAGGAAATAAAAAAGGAGCGGAAATTAAAACTTTTGGTTTGTCTATCTTACAGCTGATGACGCACCAGCCACTTGGGAATAAATCTTTTGTATAATAGGGTTGCCACCTAACAGCATTTCATTCACTCCTTCGTATATTGACCAATATCTCCGGATCGGGTGAAGCAGTTTGAGTCAAATTTGGCATATAGACAGTTTGCTTCACCTTAAGACTTTGACGTGGCCACTTCGGCGTGTTTACAACGCCTATCTCTTATATGAGTATCGCATGAACGGTTTTTTCGGCCGTTTACAAACAAAGATATTTTCAGGTAGGGCTGCCACCTAACGGCATTTTGTGCACTATGCTTAACTCAGGTTTTTTAAATACATGCAAAACTTTCAATGGAAATTATAAAAGACTACCCGGCAGGGTAGTTACACATGAAGATGCATATTGTATGCTTGGGTAAGTTGACAGTGATATTAAGCTGGCAACGACTGCTGCTGCTGCTGCTACTTCTGTTGCCAATGTCGTGAATGCTTTCATCGCGTACCAAATTTAGTAGCTTCCAGCTCTGAAGTGTTGAGTTTCTTCAACGCAATTGTTGCCGGTGGTGTGACACCAAAGTAATAGTTTGCCGCCATTGTTATGGAATGCGCTCTGCTAATGCTTAGTGCATTGAATCATTTGTGACGAGATTGCAGTTGCAAATGGGAGTGCGTTTAACACATGTGTACAGGTATGTAGAGCTAACAAATTCATACTTACCTACATACTTGCACTCTCATTCATATCCATCTGCTGTTATTTTGTATACACACAAAAATATTTTTATTTGTATGCGAAGGACTTGCGTGGTAAACCGATGTGGCGTACGCGTTACATGCAAATATGGAAATCAACCGAGCGCATAAAAGTAATATTTAAAATGGCTATAGGTACTCTGATTTATGCTAATGGTAAGAAAAGCACTCAAGTCGTTTTCCAGACATATTTCTTGTTAACAGTAAAAAAGTTAAGAAAATGTGTGAATCCCTTTACAAGAATGCACTGTCGTTCAAGGACACTTCATACACCATGTTTTGGTATATTTGATGCTAGAGTTTTGTTGTTAGGCAAGCAGCTTATATTACATTAGAGTTGTAGTTATAAACAAGCAGGAGCAAAAATTTACGTTATGATCAGGTGGGGTGGGTAAGAATTTAAGGTTCGGAAAAAAGTTTTTAGTTTTAAGTTCTTATATGTGTTTTTTTTTTTTTCAATTGCGCAGCCTTGCTTTATTCCAACCGTAACATCACTAACTATTGCAAGTAACAAATAAATGGCTGCAATTAGTTTAATAGTTACGATAATCGCACTGTAATTAAAAGTTTTGGAAAGTGCAAATCTTCAACTTTAAGAATATATAAAGGTTTTTTGAAAACAGTTTAAAAGTTATGAGAAAATTTACTTTGAAAAAATAAAATATTGACAACGGTTGAGTTACAGCGCTTATTTTTTGCGGGCTTTTTTCTTATCAATTACTAACTTTTTTTATTTGAATCACCCTAGAATACATACCTTATGCTCCAATAGAGATCTGTTCGGTGTTTTTCGAAATTGGCTTAATTTTACTTACCAACAGTATAAACTTTCAAAAGAGCAAAACGGAGAGCCAACTCACTTAGGCTTGTTTTGCGGAAAGGGATCGATATATCAACTAAAATTTTCTGTTGGAAATTTATTTGGATAATGCTATCCATATTTTCGATTTTTCAAAGAAATCAGATAGGTGGCAACCTGAAAATCGCTGCAAAGACAATATGTTCCCGAGATGGTAGACGATATACGATGGAATGAATAAAATAGATGGCAACCCTGCCTGATAAGACCATCGTTGTTATAAGGCAGAAAATAACTTTCATTTGATACCCATATGAGATATATTGTTCTATATTTTGAAGAAGGAGGGGTGTGAGAGTAAGTCACCTCCCCGTTTGGTGCATCCTGGGTAACGCTAAATGACCTACATGGCCTACACTGCTAGTTTCTTGTATTGCCGGTTCTACGAGAACGGTACCAGTACTTGTGCTGTACCGATCGCCCCGAAACGACCCGGGCCGTTTTCTTATATCGACCCGGCCAAGAGCAATACACTCGGGGTGACCCTGTCTGACATTTAGGCAGGGCTACACCGTATTACAACAACAACAAGAAGAAATAAATATAGTTTAAAAAATAGAATAAAACAATATTTTTAATTTAAAATGTTTTTAAAATGAACTAAAAACTGGAAAATAATTTCCCCTCTGCCTACATAGATTCTTCACCACGTAAAGCTTATCTGGAAAATTTTTGAGTGGGAATTCTTATAGGTATTAAATAGTACTTGGAGTTTGAAAGGTATAAAAACATTGGCGCACGCTAAAGATGGTTCGCATTAATTTCTAACAATCTTATTACCGATATGAGCTTTTCTAAAAAAAAAAAAAACATCTTTTCACGATATAGCAAGCGCCAAATGTTTTTATACATTTCAAACTCCAAGTACTATTTAATACCTATAAGAATTCCCACTCACAAATGTTCCAGATAAGCTTTACGTGCTGAAGAATCTATGTAGGCATTGGATTGTCAGCGAAACCTGAACGATGGTGAAAATTTCAAAACTCCAGCTCAATGGGAAGTTAGTTCAAAATCCAAAGCAAAATCTCTGGAAATGAAACTTTTCAAATATCACTATCCGTGCGCCACCTATCGGAATTATTTTTTTCTTATACTGCGTGGAGCCAGAAAACTAAACGACGATGAAAATTTCAAGATTCTACCTCAACGGGAAGTTCGTTGAAAAACAAATTAATCGACACCGAAAACAGAACTTCGCATTTCTTAAATAGAACGACTCACGCGCCACCTAGCGGGTCCAATTTTCTTTTGAACTTTTGGAAATTGATTAAGTACTACACACGCTAAATATCAGCTAAATCGGTCCATAATTAGGATTTTCAGCTTTTATTACCCCGATCTGAGCTCCACCTAGCGGAATTTTTTTTTTAGGAAAATATTTCTTTTTATAGTAGTAATACTTGTTCCGAATTTCAGCCAAATCGGACCATAAATGCGATTTTTGAAAATATAGCGACCCACGCGGCACCTATCGGATTTTTTTTTTCATAATATTGCATTGTCATCGCGACCTGAACTGTAGTGAAAATTTCAAGACCCTAGCACAACAGGAAGTTGGTTCAAAATCGAATGCAAAAATCCGGGCACAAGAACGACGAAAGCGACCTAATAAAAACATTTTAAAAAACTAAAACTCACGCTTTTAGAGAGTATTGAACTAAAAATTTGAAAATAATTTGAAAAACCCTACACAGTAGTATTGTGGAAAAAGCGTGGTCCGCTTCGTTCCATAATCTTCGTTTTTTATTTAAATTATTTTTACCTTTTTAGTGCAATATTCTTTAAAAGCGCGTGTTTTCGCTTTTTAAACTATACTCGTATTTATTTTTTACTTTTTAGTTAAATGTTTAGTTAAATGTGTGAAGTAATCGATAAATATATCGAAATATACCGCAGTGCAAACGAAACCTCTGGGCCTCTACTTTCGTTTGATATCCATATTGTAGGCAATTTTGAATATTATTGGACAACCTCGTTTTGAACGATAACTCAGTTATCGATAAATATATCGAAATATTCCAAAGTCCAATAGAAACCTGTGGACCTTCCCTTTCGTTTCATACAGGCAGTAGGCATTATGACCGATAACTTAGTTATCGATAAATATATCGAAGTCCAAATGCAACCTCCTATCGTTTGACACCCATATTGAAGGCACATTTCAAGGTTTTTGTGACAGTCATATGACACTATCGGGTAGACTGAAGTAGAGTTACATACAAACAAGCAAACATACATATGAATGTATGTACAAGTAAAGCTAATGAAAGCGCAGTAAAGAAACTAGCATTATGTGGGAAAAGCGTCGAGCGCTCGATATACGAAAATTATGGCACAAAGCGGACCACGCTTTTTCCACAATACTCTGTGTAGGGTTTTTAAAATTATTTTCAAATTTTTAGTTCAATACTCTCTAAAAGCGTGAGTTTTAGTTTTTTTAAACTATATTTATTTTTTACTTTTTAGTCAAATGTCCTAGGAAATTATCGATAAATATATCGAAAAATACAGCAATCCAAACGAAACCTCTGGACTTCCACTTTCGTTTGATACCCATATTGTTATGGAATTTTAAGGTATTTGGCCTCAGATTTTGACAATAACTCAGTTATCGATAAATTTATAGAAATATATCGAAGTCCAAATGAAACCTGGGGCCTTTCCCTTTCGTTTGATACCCATATTGTAGGGAATTTTTTAGGTTTTTGGGCAATCATATTTTGACCGATAACTCAGTTATCGATAAATTTATCGAAATATGTCGAAGTCCAAATGAGACCTGGGGCCTTCACCTTTCGTTTGATACCCATATTGTAGGGATTTTTTTAGGTTTTTGGGCAATCATCGATATCGATAAATTTATCGAAATATATGGAAGTCCAAATGAAACCTGGGGCCCTTTCGTTTGATACCCATATTGTAGGGAAATTTTAAGGTTTTCGGGCAACCACATTTTTACCGATAACTCAGTTATCGATAAATTTATCGAAATATGTCGAAGTCCAAGTGAAACCTGGGGACCTCCCCTTTCGTTTGATACACATATTGTAGGGAATTTTTTAGGTTTTTGGGCAGTTATATTATGACCGATAACTCAGTTATCGATAAATTTATCGAAATATGTCGATGTCCAAAAGAGACCTAGGGCCTTCACCTTTCGCTTGATACCCATATAGTAGGGATTTTTTTTGGTTTTTGGGCTATCATATTTTGACCGGTAACTCAGTTATCGATAAATTTATCCAAATATGTCGATGACCAAATGAAACATGGGGCCCTCCCCTTTCGGTTGATACCCATATTGTAGGGAATTTTTTAGGTTTTTGGGCAATCATATTTTGACCGGTAACTCAGTTATCGATAAATTTATCGAAATATGTCGATGTCCAAAAGAGACCTAGGGCCTTCACCTTTCGTTTGATACCCATATAGTACGGATTTTTTTTGGTTTTTGGGCAATCATATTTTGACCGATAACTCAGTTATCGATAAATTTATCGAAATATGTCGATGTCCAAAAGAGACCTAGGGCCTTCACCTTTCGCTTGATACCCATATAGTAGGGATTTTTTTTGGTTTTTGGGCTATCATATTTTGACCGATAACTCACTTATCGATAAATTTATCCAAATATGTCGATGACCAAATGAAACATGGGGCCCTCCCCTTTCGGTTGATACCCATATTGTAGGGAATTTTTTAGGTTTTTGGGCAATCATATTTTGACCGGTAACTCAGTTATCGATAAATTTATCGAAATATGTCGATGTCCAAAAGAGACCTAGGGCCTTCACCTTTCGTTTGATACCCATATAGTACGGATTTTTTTTGGTTTTTGGGCAATCATATTTTGACCGATAACTCAGTTATCGATAAATTTATCGAAATAAGTCGATGTGCAAATGAAACCTGGGGCCCTCCCCTTTCGTTTGATACCCACATTGTATGGAATTTTTGAGGTTTTTGGGCAATCATATTTTGACCGATAACTCAGTAATCGATAAATTTATCGAAATATATCGAAGTCCAAATGAAACCTGGGGCCTTTCCCTTTCGTTTGATACCCATATTGTATGGATTTTTTTAGGTTTTTGGGCAGTCATATTATGACCGATAACTCAGTTATCGATAAATTTATCGAAATATGTCGATTTCCAAATGAAACCAGGGGCCTTCACCTTTCGTTTGATACACATATAGTAGGGAATTTTTTAGGTTTTTGGGCAATCAAATTTTGACCGATAACTCAGTTATCGATAAATTTATCGAAATAAGTCGATGTGCAAATGAAACCTGGGGCCCTCCCCTTTCGTTTGATACCCATATTGTATGGAATTTTTGAGGTTTTTGGGCAATCATATTTTGACCGATAACTCAGTTATCATATTGTAGGGAAATTTTAAGGTTTTCGGGCAACCACATTTTTACCGATAACTCAGTTATCGATAAATTTATCGAAATATGTCGAAGTCCAAGTGAAACCTGGGGACCTCCCCTTTCGTTTGATACACATATCGTAGGGAATTTTTTAGGTTTTTGGGCAGTTATATTATGACCGATAACTCAGTTATCGATAAATTTATCGAAATATGTCGATGTGCAAATGAAACCTGGGCCCTTTCGTTTGATACCCATATTGTAGGGAATTTTTGAGGTTTTTGGGCAATCATATTTTAACCGATAACTCAGTTATCGATAAATTTATCGAAATATGTCGATGACCAAATGAAACATGGGGCCCTCCCCTTTCGTTTGATACACATATTGTAGGGAATTTTTTAGGTTTTTGGGCAGTCATATTATGACCGATAACTCAGTTATCGATAAATTTATCGAAATATGTCGATTTCCAAATGAAACCAGGGGCCTTCACCTTTCGTTTGATACACATATAGTAGGGAATTTTTTAGGTTTTTGGGCAATCAAATTTTGACCGATAACTCAGTTATCGATAAATTTATCGAAATAAGTCGATGTGCAAATGAAACCTGGGGCCCTCCCCTTTCGTTTGATACCCATATAGTAGGGATTTTTTTTGGTTTTTGGGCAATCATATTTTGACCGATAACTCAGTTATCGATAAATTTATCGAAATATATCGAAGTCCCAATGAAAACTGGGGCCCTCCCCTTTCGTTTGATACACATATTGTAGGGAATTTTTTAGTTTTTTGGGCAATCATATTTTGACCGATAACTCAGTTATCGATAAATTTATCGAAATATGTCGATGTCCAAATGAAACCTAGGGCCCTCCCCTTTCGTTTGATACACATATTGTAGGGAATTTTTTAGGTTTTTGGGCAGTCATATTATGACCGATAACTCAGTTATCGATAAATTTATCGAAATATGTCGATTTCCAAATGAAACCAGGGGCCTTCACCTTTCGTTTGATACACATATAGTAGGGAATTTTTTAGGTTTTTGGGCAATCAAATTTTGACCGATAACTCAGTTATCGATAAATTTATCGAAATAAGTCGATGTGCAAATGAAACCTGGGGCCCTCCCCTTTCGTTTGATACCCATATTGTATGGAATTTTTGAGGTTTTTGGGCAATCATATTTTGACCGATAACTCGGTTATCGATAAATTTATCGAAATATATCGAAGTCCAAATGAAACCCGGGGCCTTTCCCTTTCGTTTGATACCCATATTGTATGGAATTTTTTAGGTTTTTGGGCAATCATATTTTGACCGATAACTCAGTTATCGATAAATTTATCGAAATATGTCGATGTCCAAATGAAACCTGGGGCGTTCCCCTTTCGTTTGATACCCATATTTTAGGGACATTTTACGGTTTTTGGGCCACTGGGGCTTAAACCGAACGATAGTTACATACATACAAGCAAGCAAGCAAACAAACAAACATACAAGTGAACCTAATAAAAGCGTGGTAAAAAGGTCTCAACCCTGTTAATCGTTTCAACTGTCAACAATAAAGTAGAAAGTCTTAGAAGTAAGCATTCTACCTATTTGGTCCAAAACTCTCCAGCCGTTCTCAATATATTGGTCGATATACGATGGAAGAAATAAAATTGGGTTACGTGGCAACCCTAGGTAGCAACCCTATCTGATTATCTTCGTTGACCGAAAACTCATATCTTTCATTTGATACCCATATTTGCATATCTTGCTTAATATTAAACAAAATTTAGATAGGTTGCAACCCAGTCAACCGCTCCAAGTAGTCTTATTGTAAAGCATGCTATCGCTATGCCAATTCGGTCAAGTGGCTCCCGAGTTATACATACTTAAAGAATTTCACTCTCCATAAAAACATTGCATTTCCGCTTAAGAAGTTATCATCAAACATGTTAGGGTTTTGTGCAATAGAATGGAATAAAACGACAGTTTTCTAGGTGTAACCATAGTAGATAGCAAATGACACTGTTTTTGATAAATTTTCCGACTTTTTATACCTCACTTCTTTGTCCATATTTGTTTATCGTCTTAACTATCCTCACTTGTGTTTATTAAGTTACACATATCTTTTCGGCCTTGAACAATAAAGAGATAAAGCAGCGTACTCCTAAAAGTGTGACTAAGTCAGGTGGTTGTTGCGGGACTTAAATATTTCGCACAGTGGGAGACATATTCTGCGTTTATTGAGATGTCAGCATCCAATAAGAAATTCGTGGTATCAACAGATTTTCAGTGCATTCTCAAACGCACTAACAATATTTCGTGAAAATTTTCAAAAAGCCTTCAATACTATTTAAAAATTGATCTACATATACAACTGCAAGAAATTTTAGCAATAAACCGGAACAGGCAACAAATACAATTTCTCGACCATGAAGTTGACAGCTTAATTAAAATGTAATTGAAATTTCTCTCTCACGCCTCACTCAGCACCAGGTTTTAGACGGTAAATTGTTTCATACATGTACTTAGATACCAATTACCAAATTATGCATATCAACACATGCAGAATCCTATTGAAAAACAAATTTTTAGATTCTACGAATATGGGAGCCCCTTAAAGCACAAGTGGTATAAGTCCACCTTTTCTCGAAGTGCGATATTCCAGGTTTTGTGTTGTCAACAAATAGGGGGTACCCTACAAGTTAGTTCTGATATTCATTCGGTTTCTATGGGAACTAGGAGTTGCCCCGTTAACGAGTTATATAGATCACATTTTTCCCTATATATTGTCATGCCTAACTAAGAAACGAAAACTGGACTTATACCACTTGTGCTTTAAACGGCGCATATAAGGGATGTCCCAAATGTGGAATATCACACTACTGATGATTATGCCAAAACTTCAATCAAGGACGCATGGACGTAGAACAATAATTAAGTAGAGAAAGTCCGATTTTCTACTCTTTCCTTGGCCATGCTCGAGCATAGTTTAGTGGAAGAGGCAAAAATCAACTTCACCGACTTTGCTGTTCGTTCTAAAACAGGGCCCGGCAGAAATGAAATTGAGGGTGTATTCGTAAAATGAAATGAAATTATATTATCTTACAAGTGAGCGACTGAGCATAATAAACGACATCCATTGGTTGGTCAGTGCGATCATACGCTCGTCAAGCACAGCAACAATTTCATTGATCGAGAGGCCAAGCTAAGAGCGTATGATTCTGTAAGAATTTGTTTCACAGAATTTCGGACAATTGTCCAACTAGCTGCCTGGGCCTGTTTAAAATTTTTTGAGAGAATATACGCAACATCCCTATTTGGTGAAAATCAAAGACCAGAAGATATATAAATATAGTGTGAACAGTTATACATTTTTCAATATGTAAGTTACTCACACATTTTGCAAAGAAAGTGATTCAAAGTAGTTACGGTACAATGCTTTGTATTTGCAAATGTTATTATTGCACACATGCTGGTATTTGCCTACATTATACACTGCCATGCTAGCTTTTCAATTAAGTAATAGTGTCGCCAGCAAAATTTTTCAACAGTTTCTCATTGAGATACATTTTCTATTGAAATCAATGTATGTACCATGTCAAATCAAAAATATCCAATTTGGCATAGTTGAAAACACAAACCAAAGTTAAAATTCTATTCGATCGAAACAAAAAGTAAAAAAGTACATGCATAATTTCTATGTGAAGCAAAACACATTAATTAGACAATTCCTGCATGTCTTTGACCACAAATCCTTACTTGGTAAACCACAGTACGCTTACAATAAATTTTCTCAATAGCAAATACATACATTTGAAACTACAGCCATGTGTCTCCTTATATTTGAATTAGTTGAGGCATACTAAATGTAACTTGTAATGTTATTGTAAAATGTACATTTAATTTCAAATATTCCAATTTAGATGATATTCGAGATCTACGTACGTATACTTTCACACATATGAATTAGAACGAAATAACTATCTATATACAGTTATTAATGAATATAGACAAGTACCAACAGTGTAAGGCGAAGCATTTAGTTTTAAATCAGCATGTTAGAATACTGCCGTCCTTAGGAAGAATTCAGTAAACTCATTTTACTGCCTTTTGGGAACTTTAATACCAATATATTATTTTGATGTCTTACAACCCACTGATTATTAAATTAATCGGTCAGAAAGAAACTTCAACGATAATACATGATTTAAGTTGTGGTGGTTAAGTGGTACATACTGTTTTAACAACGAAAATCTCCACAAAGGTTTTGGGGAGAGTTATCGGATTAACAGTCCTTGGCCGGATATGAACCCGGTACGCTACGGTACGCCCTTGCCGCACTGCCCGACTATCGTGGTAGCGATGTATAACCAGTGAAACTCTCTAGCTCATGTAACCCCTAAGAGGGGTAATGAGAGGTGGTAGGCATCATATCCGAAGATTAACCAACTAGTTGCACGTCATAACCTTTTTGCATATTAGTCGCCTCTTACGACCGGGCATGCCTCGGGCATATTTAGTACTTTTAAAATCTCTTGTATCTCTACAAAACACAAAAGCAGTAAAAATGTATTGCAATCTAAAAAAACAGTAAGTATTGAACAAAATATACAACCTTGTGTTGAGCTTTTGGAATTACAGGGAAAAGGTATACAGCTTAAACCCCGTATTATTAAAAATATACTGCTTTTATACTCTAAAAATAAGATTGTAGCTTCGAATATATAGAGAGAAAGGTAGCTCGTTTGCGTCTTGGTAAGCGAATGTTCCGTCACTTGTTTTTATTTAACAGTAAGTAGTTGGGGTTGTTGTAATATTAAAATACTTGCTGAAGGTTTGGGGATCATTGCGAATATGAGCAGTCCTTTGTCGGAATGAGTACGCCACGCTCCACCTATGACAGGCATGGGTGCCTACCGCTGGTGTATTCTAACTCGCTGTGTTAATAGTTAACACACTACCAAATAATAGGTACCAAAATTCATCGCCGATTAAAAGGTCATTACAACAGTAGTAATTATTTTCAAAACAAAGTAACCAAAAATGTGTACAACTGACGCATTAGGTGAGCTTAATGAGCACCTTAATAGATATTATACCAACAGTAAATCAATATACATATATGTGACATACACCACCCACCTAAGTGAGGATACCAGCATTATTTTGCTGTCAAAAGTTGATATGAAATTAAGACATACAAATTTAGTGATCCATACTTTTTATTAGATATTTCTTTATTGCCTCGATTTCCTGACCTCAGGTTTCACCTTTCATTCACTCTAGCATATTTATTCATTTATTTTTTCCCATTTCGTTTAGCTTTTCCTGTCATTTCACCTTTGAATTACCACTTGACCACTGACTAACAACGCTTGACTTTGACGCCTTCATTCCTATCCATATACAAAATCAAACATTACCACATACAAGGACATGCACATATAACATACGTATTCACATCCATATGCTTAATAGAACACCTTAAGCTAAAGCCACTCAAAGTTTCAATAAATCCACTTCTATACTTTCCTCCTTTATCATTCTTTACTTTGTTAATACTTCACCTGACACTAATTGGTTTTGATTGACGCTGTCTGCACCACAGCTGGTGGCACTTTAGCCACTTTCAACAACTTGTATACTTATTCTATTCACGACCATACGATTTATTGTTTCGCCATCGACTCTTGATTGGTTATCGTGTGGGCCCCCGCAATCGTTCATCGTTCTTTAGTTGATTCTTTCAATTATTGTGTGAAGAGAATATCCTTAAAATCAACATGAACGAAACATATTTTGTATATGTAGACATGTGTGTTGTATGATCGCCTCATATGGCAACGGAAACCCGAACGTTTTGATTAAATCAGTGACGGCCATAATAGACCAGCAAAAAATCGTGCTACTAATCGCAATTAGTCTCTTATAGGTAGAGATAAAATTTACATATGTACACATATGACAAGTACCTAAAATTTGTATAGGGGGGTTGCTTCAATTTGATTATATTTTATTCTAAACCCCTTATTCATAACAAATAAAATAGTTTTATGGAGCTTTTTAAAATGGCTTTTGAATTATTTTATGAATATGTGGATTACTATATTATTATGGAAGGAATTCAATTTTGCTATCAATATTTTAACAAAATTCAGCTATTATTCATAATTATCAATTTCAGTATTAAGAATATTATTATTTTTTTAGGTCGCTTTCCTGGCCTACATAGATTGCCTAATAAAAAGTAGTACAGCCAGTACATACAATTTTTTCTTTTTGACTACTAACGTTACTCTTTAAAGAGCACAGTTATGCCAAGATTTTCAAAATCAAATTACTTCTGTGCGATCCAGAAGTGTTTAACTGAAAATTACTCCGATTTTGAGTTGTGAAACTTTTTTATTTAGTGTGCGATATAATTTTATTTTTTTATTTAATTCTTTTATATCGTATTCTATTTTATTTAATTGAATTGAATTTAATTTAATTTAATTTAATAACTCTTTTAATTTAATCTAATTGAACTTTAACTTGATATCATTTAATTTTATTTCATTCAGTTTTATTCAATTTAATTTAATTAACCTTAATATAATTTTACTTTATTTTATTAAAATTTATTTAATACTAGCTGGTGTCCGCGACTTCGTATGCGTATAATTTCTGTTTGTTTTTTTTTTGCAGCTGGGTTAGCAAAGAATAAAATCCAACAAAAAGACTGGAGTTCAGCACTTAAGGGTCGTGTTGTCATGTAAGCTTTAGAGTTTTTCTGCCCGATAAACCCAAATTTCGGTCACAAAAAATACAAAAAATGTTTTCTTCGGACTGATAAAGCTTAAAGTTTAATAAAAAACGACCCATTTATTTTTCCAATATAAAAAACATAAATATAGAATTTCTTTGTTCACAATATTTGAAGTTCTACCCAAATTACAAATTATAAACAAATTTTCCGAGCATTCATAAACACCTTTTGTTTGATACCCATAATGTACTAACACATTTTTGTAAAAATATTCGTCGATACCACCGAAACCGGTCGAGCTATCGAAATTTCAAAATATCTCCCAAACCATTTCAAATATTTCAATTAATCACATCGCATATTATAGCACTCATTGACACCTTTCGTTTGACACCCATATTGTACTAAGACATTTTTGGTTACCCCTGGTCCACATATTGGGCGATAACCTCAAAACCCGTTAAGATATCGCAAAAAGTAATATCTTAAACTTTAAGTTGAGCATCTAGCAATCCAACGATTTAATTCCATTCAGTACTTTTGGAGTGTTACGATCACAAACATAGATATAGACATGGTCCACATATTGGGCGAAAACTCCAAAACCGGTTGAGATATCGAAAAAAGTAATATCTCAAATTTTAAGTTGAGCGTCGAGCAATCCAACGAAATAAGTTTCATTCAATTCCATTCATTACTTTCAGATTGATACGGCCACAAACATACGGACAGACAGACACACAACAATTTTTAAAATGGTTGATTTGGATTCTACTCGCTTAATAATGCCTACCCCAATCAATTTTTTTTTGATATCTGCCATGCCCAGACATCGACCTGTTACCATTTTATTATATGTAGAGATATAAAGTTTTGTTTAATTTAATTTAATTCAATTTAATTTTTTTTAGTTTTTGTATTATTTTTTACTTTATTTTTTATCGTGTTTATTTTGTTTTATTTTATTTTATTTTATTTTATTTTATTTTATTTTATTTTATTTTATTTTTTTTTTTTGTTATTTATTTTTTTTTTTCATTTTTATTTATTTTATTTTAGTTAATTTAATTTTTTTGTTTTTTTATTTATTTTATTTAATTTTATTTTATTTATTTTATTTTACTTTTTATTATATTTTTCATCTTTTGAAATTTTTTTTTTATTTAATTTAATTTGATTTAATCTTATTTTATTTTATTTCATTCTATTTTATTTTAGCTCATTTTATTTTGTTTTATTTCATTCAATTTATTTTTTTTTTTGTTACATTTTTTTTAAGTGATCCGCAATTAGTCACTTTCATCTACACATAGGTATAGTTCAATATACAAGTCTTGGTCAGCACTGTGTTAAAGCAAAAATAAAAATGGATTTGGGTTAGCCCGTGTAAATGAATGTGTAGATTTGTACATACATACATGCATCTATATGATTTGTGTTTGCAAGTGTGAATAATTTGCGTCTCTTCATTTCACCGAAGTATGAGTCAACTTGCTATATTTTCTATTCTTTGGACAAGCGCTTTTCTTTGCTCATAACTTATGAAACACACGAAACTGTGGAAGTCACGCAAATGTTAAAGTGTGAAAGTGCTAATAATGATTATATATTTGGTTGATTAATGAAATGAACGCAGAGTAATTGACCAGGAAAGTTAGCGTTGATGACTGTGCTAATGTAAGTAAGCAAACAAATGAAACATACTAATACATAAACACATACGCATATAGCAATTCATTAACGGTTATTAACATTAAAATATAATTATTTTTTGGCTATTTCCGAAATTAGCCAGAACCACAACCTTCAAAACATCCGGGCTTTAAGTATGAATATTTTCATAATACTTCATCATCTTTAAAAAGATGTTCACCTTCCGGTCCGAAGTATTTTTGTTCATCCGATGTTAAGCTATGTATATGAAGGTTAACGCTTGTCTCGAAATAACAAAGTCGTTAAAAATAAATACCGGTTCTTTACGAATTTATCAATGTAATACAACCCAGAACTTACGTGCGGTTTGGTTAAATGGCACAGAATGAGGTTTCTGAAATCCAACGACTCGGATAAGTCCTTCACAATCCTCGGATAGGTTCATAGCTTGAAATCCAGACACCCAGTTAAGAGACGTCTCTCTACAACTCATAATAACGCTCACTTATAACGCTTGCAGGAGTAAGAAAATCTATTTAATTCACTTCTTAGTAGGCATTATAAACAAGTCTTAAATTTACCAACTCATTCCAATTAAGTGCTTACGAGTATTACAAGCGCTTTCCTCAGTTTCATTAAAAGTTTTTGTTCCTTTTTTGCTTTATTTATTTCTTTGCTACTTTGCGCACCATTGAAATAAATATTTCTGTTTGTTGTATAGGTATTCATAAAAAGGAATACAAGAATACGTCAATAACATTAATAAAAGGCAAAACTGATTTTTTTTAGTAATTTATATTACACTTAAGTATATATTTCATTGTTCAACTTATGGCGGCGATATAACTACAGGTTCCTTTCAATTGATATTGGCGTATCATGCCTAATATTATATCAAAAACTAGATAGGTGGCAACCCTATAAACCGCCCGAAGTGGCAACAACCAAATAGAAAGTATTAGAAAAAGAAAATCGCTTTAGGCGTTCACAAGATACCTATTGCTCGATATACGATGGAACAAATAAAATGAAGTTTGGTGGCAACCCAGAAGAAGTTTTAGTTGGAATACTGCCGAAAATACCTTTCATTCGATACCCATATTGGCAGATCTTCCTCAATATTAAGAACAAATTGCGATTGGTGGCAACCCTGTAAACCGCCCGAAGTGGCAACAACCAAGTCAAAAGTATAATAATACATAAGACCGTTCATCAGCAGAATGAATTTGTTTGACAAATTTGGCGAAATATCTTCAGCCGATAAACACTTAAAGTTTTGATTTTCGTTGTTTTTTCATTTCATTTCCGTTGCGTTTCACTCTCCATATAAACCAAGGCGAAATCATTTACATGGTGCCCGCAAGTGAACAGCTGATTGCTTGTTCTTCTTGTTTCCGCATACAGCAATTGTCATTAAAAGGAAATCGGAAACACGTTTATTTACGTCATTATTTACACAAAACATAATGAAACTCACGAAATGTGCGCGATGACCACGGTTTAAGTAAATGGTATATATTTAATAGCATTTATTGCCGAAACACGCAATAAATTTACTTTTCTAACAGCAATTGTTTGTAATTGAAAAGAAAACACGTGATTGTTGATATTTTGTATCCTCTTTCACTTTGACATTTTATGTACGGCGAACTGAAGCGAATATTGCCCAATTCGCCGTGCTACCACCATTTATGAATTCGCCTTGATATAAACATGGCATCGCCGCCGAAGAAGTCAACTTCAAAAACATATGATCGGCACTACTAAGCATCTTAAAATATTAAAACACTGTCAAATTTGTTTCTGCCTTTACATTGAAATTTTTGTGTAGCAAGTACGAAATGACTTCGAAATTTTGAATAAATATTGGATCATTTTACAATTACACTGAGGTAATTTCATGGAATATTTGACCGATCGAATAATTTTTGAACAACTCACAATCAATACTTGCTACGGTGATTGCAATTTCGTTCTCTTATAGTGGTCATCGAACCGCAGGGAAATTAGGAATTTCTAACCACAGTGTGTCCTATTCAATCTTGCCGGGAATTTTTCGAGCTTATAGCTAAATGGAAACAAAAAAATAGCTAAAATTAGCTAAAAAAAACCATAGCCAAAAAAATAGGTAATATTTTTTTTCAATAATAGCTTGTCCGAACCTCCGGTCAGACACTAATATTTATATACTAAAAAGTTACGAGTCAGTTCAAAATGTTAAAACTCTGTGAAAATGATTTGGAAAATTACAAAAACTAGAATTTGCCCAGTGGTTGAAATTCAACCACAAAAGCTTATTTTATTTCTCTACCTTATTGAAGTTCAGTTCCTTAAGTATCATTTTTTTGCTATTTCTTGAATTTTCCTTATTTTTTATATTTTCCGTTTCTATACATTCCTCTTTTTGCCCTTTTCTCCCTCTTTACGCCATTCAGTAATAAGGTTTCAATGTTTATTACTATTTATTTTAGGTCGTTTTTATTCGTCTTTCTTTCCTTTCCTTTGGTTTTAAATGCTTTCCTTTGCTTTTCTTTCCTTTTTTCCCTTTCCTTTCCTTTTCTATCTTTTCATTTCATTTAATTTTTGTTTCTTTCTTTTTCTTTTTTGTCTTGTCTTTTCCTTTCATTTTCATCCTTTTTATTTTTTTTCTTGCCTTTCCTTTCGTTTCGTTTCATATCCTTTGCTATAGTTTTGTTTCGTTTGCCTTCATTTTATTTTTTTTCTTTTCTTTTTTTCTTACGTTTATTTTTCATTACATTCCATTTTTCTTAGCTTCCTTTTCCTTTCCTTTGCTGTCATTTCCTTTCCTTACCTTTCCTTGCGTTTCTTTACTTTCTTTCTTCTCCTTTTCGTAAGTCCTTAAGTTTTATTTCTTTTCCTTTTCTTTTTTTCAAAGTGAATTTTCTCTTAATTTTTTAAACTATTTTCAAAATATTTTTACATACTCTTAAAGTTGAAGCCTTGAACCATGTGCGATTATCTTAACTATTAAAGAAAATTCATTTTGAAAAATATGCCATTTTTCCCCATACAAAATGAATGGAAAAGGGCGAAAAAAATAGCCACCCTTAAGGGTTGAGTTAGAGCGCTAATTTTTTGCAAGGCTTATTTTCTCATCAATACCTAACTTTTTTAGGGGTAAGACCAAGGCAACATTATTTTTGAATCACCCTAATATTCACTGTCGGAAAGTACATAGTATGCTGTGTAAGGACACTACTTTCTACTTGTACTAGGACTAGATCTTTAAAGGAAAGCTTGTTTGAAAAGCCGGTAATAACTCCTCTTCCAATTTCATTTTTTTACCTCATGTCTAACACAACATATCGTAACCTTAGTTCACAAAAGCCCTAACTGACATAAAAAAATTTTACAAGAGAAGCAAAAAACAAAAATTTCTTTACATTGAACGCATGCAAATATAGCTTTGTAAATTTGGAATATCTCCGTTATTACTGCTAGTAACTCCTTAAAATTTGTAGTGAGTGTGAATTTTAGTATAAATATCATACTTAAATATGTGAAAAACTCATTTTCGAAAAATGTGTCAATTAACTAGAGGCTTTGTGAATTAAAGTAACGATATACACATATTTATACATACATAGTTCAAAAACTTATCTCATTACATCAAATATTTCTCAAGTTTCATTTCCACTTTTCAATTAGGGTTTCTAAAGGCACTTTTCTAATTTATGTAAATAACTACTTTTTAGTTTAGGCCAAGTAATAAAATTTAATATGCATATTAAACGCTTGAAGGACTAAGCAACTTTTCTAATTGGTGCTGGTAATTCGTTTAATTCATGCAAATCGAAAATTTCAAAACCCCACACCTCTTCAAACTCTTGCAAACCAAGTGTTTCTATGTAATAAGTAAAACTAACTAAAAGGTAACTTTTAATGATGAATTCTGGCTTCCAGAGAATATTTTATATTGAGAAATGATATGTACCGCATCACTACACCCCTTCGTTTCCTATAGCGATTGTGCTCATATAAAGAGAGATGTACAAATACCTCTACATGCTAGTCGGTACTTTACGCAGTGGCATGAACAACTTTTTCTTCAGTAGAGCAATGAAACTTTTAAATATTCATGAGTTGGCAGAGGAAACCAACAACTACTTCGGTACACAAATAGGGTTAGAAAAGCTAAATGAAATTCCCAACAACACTTCAAAACTTCAAAGCCCCCGCCAAAAGAATTTACTGACTGACAACTATGGTATTATTGGGTAACGGTATGTACATATCTACATTAGAGTGCTGCATATTTCTAAGCAGACAGTTTTGATTTTCGATTTCCTCAAACACAGCCCCTGTATCGAAAGTAGGTACTGCAGCCGGATATATCATACAGAAATTTTGGATCTGATTATAAATGGGTAACGCGTGTCGCACGGGATCCAAGTTAAGATTCCTCTACGGAGACTCAACAACCTAAATTCGATAATACTATAGTCAAAGATGCCACACCTAAAATTTGGTTCCGACCGTGATGTGATATCTTCTTACATAGTATTGTCATATTGGAACCTGACAAGTACAATTCGGTCAAGAATTAAAAAAGTGGTGTGATTGGAATGAAAATTATATCGGTTATTTTATTTAATGTTTGCAAAATGTATGTGTGAATTTAAAACAATTTAAATTGTGCTACAAACAGGGACGAATCCACTGGGATGGTTTTCAGGTTCAAAATATGGTAAAAATTATACAAAAAATATAGTAAGTCGCGCAAAAAAGAATAAAGTAAAAATTACACAAAAATCTATGTATATATAAATACGCCACATGAAAAACTTTAGGAACCTCCTGTGAGCGAACCGTTTGACCGATTCGAATGAAATATGCACCGATGGAAAGGAAATTGTAAAAACTGCGATATAGGCGGTATATTTTCATGGGTGTCCCAGAAATTTAAGGATGGGGGTACGGGGCTAGCGACCCCACAACCACCTCCAGATTTTTTTGGTGGAATTTTCGATCACAAGCGATACTAGTATAGTAAAAACTACCAAAAATATAGTAAAAGTTACACAAAAAATATAGTGAAAACTACCCAAAAAATACTGTAAAAATAATGCAAAAAATATAGTAAAAATTATATTAAAAATATACAAAAATTACACAAAAATTATGTAAAAATTACCCAAAAAATATAGCGAAAATTGCGCAAAAATATTCTAAAAATTAAACAAAAAAGACAGTAAAATTTACACAAAAACACAGTAAAAGTTAGGCAGAAAAATAGAGTCAAAATTATACAAAATATAAGTAAAAATTACAAAAATAATATAGTAAAAGTTACGCAAAAAATGAAGTAAAAATTACACAAAAAAAGTAAAAATGATAAAATATAATAAGAATTACCCAAAAATATAGTAAAATATTACGCAAAAAATTAAGTAAAAATTACACTCAAAATATGGTAAAATTTACGCAAAAAAAGTAAAAATGATAAAATATAATAAAAATTACACAAAAAATGTAGTAAAAAACTACTCAAAAGATATAGTAAAAATTGCACAAAAAAAATATGGTAAACGTTAAGCAAAAAATACAGTAAAAATTACACAAAGAAAGAGTAACACTGCCAGCATACTGCTAACTCATATTATTGCGTTTACGTAATACACATTCGGTAACTTTTTAACGATTTACATAAGTGATACCATGAATCTGACATTGCCCATATATGGTTATTATTATTAGTATATTAACAAATATATATATTTTGAAAAACAAGCATTAAAGCTGGCCTTTAAGGAAACTGTGAATTAAAAATGGCCCCGAAATTAAAAGAAAAGAATCCTCATAGTTAATTCCCCAAAATGAAGCGGGTTTAAGAGGATAAAAAAATTTTTCGCTGGCAACATTCTTCAGACAAATAAAAAAACATCAACAAATACAAGCAAATGAAAATGAGCTGTTCACTTAATCCTCAATGTTGTGTATGTCAGGGTAAAATTTAGATCTGATAAAAGAACGAATAAGCGGGGTTAAGAGCGTGTATGTATCCATAGCATTATATTATATTACCAACAGACAAATCAGAGTTTGTCCTCTCCGAAATCTAACTTGCACTGGCGATTTCTCTTCTTTTACTCCTGTATCCACCGTTTGTTTCGTCCACCTATTGCGTTTTTATTTTCAGCGCCTGGACAGCCTAAACTTATACATATTCAGTGTCGTACCCAACGTACTCCTGAACCTACGTGAAAGTTTCATAGAGATCGGTAATAATTTTTGGGCATCGAACACGAAACACTTTAAGATTTTTTGACGAATTTTTATTGTATGTAGCCTGGAAGTCGTGGGACGCCCCACTATTCCAAAATTATATATAGCTGTTGCAATACTCAGTGAACACATAAATCTACTAAAAATTTTAAAAAGTTAGGTCCAGAACTTTGGAGACTCACTGACAGACACAAATAGCTTAATTTTTACTTATAAAAAAGGACCACAAATAACTTATAAAAATGCGAGAAATTGCCACTTATTTTTTGTGAGAAAAAAAAACAGTTTGGACCTCCGAAAAATGTTGTTTTTTGACTACACTGAACCAAAAAAGTTCATGTCTCCAATGAAAAAGTACATAGATTTTAAGAATTGTTCGTTAAAACCTCTCCAAAGAACTTTTTCGTAGAAATTTACGAACATTTCCTAGAATATAAGTACTTTTTCGTAAAATATGTAAACAAATCCACAGAAAGCATGTATTCATTCATAAATTGTAAGAAAATTTTCTTAGATTCTATGAATTTTTTCTTATATATTAAGAAAAATCAACGCGAACTTCTATGAAACTTTGTTCGTAAAAAACATGTACGTTTTTGGTTCTGTGTATTATATTCTTTAATATAAATTTTAATTTAATTTTAATCGAGAATATCGTTTAAGATTTAAGGAATGTCATTCAAATCGATGGTCTCAAATCAGCAAAAATCTGCAAATTTTTTCTTAATTTTTGAACTTTTTTCTCAGGCTCTTTAGAAAAATTTTGATTATGGCTGTTTAGTTTTAGTCTAAGACTCTCCTTCGCATTTTTTCCATGTTTTATGGAACAAAAATCACACAAATAAATTTAAAAAATCAAGGCGCTTTTAGAGCTACTTGAGATTTGCACTTTGTTAGACTAGAACTGTATGGGCTACAAAAGTACCTAATCAGAATTTTTTTAAAGAGTCTGAGAAAAAGTTCAAAAATTAAGTTAAAATTTGCAAATTTTTGCTGATTTTCGTGCAAATCTTAAAACATCGATTTGAATGGTATTCGTTAGATCTCACGCGATATTCTAAATTGAAATAAAATGTATACAGAAGAATTTAAAGGTCAAAAAATAATGTTTTCGACGGTCCAAAGTGTTTCTGTTATTATTCACATAGAAAAAACCTCTCTAGTTCATGCATGAAAACCATTTCAAGACATTGTCAATGGGAAATTGCGTAACTAACAAACTGCACAGTAAAAAGAAAAGTCTAACTTTAATACCATTTTGGTGTTTATATATAACAACGCCGAAAAGTATTAAATTAATACCATGTTAGGTCTAATTAAGAGAGAGAGGAATTCAGTCGAAGAATCTCTCAGGCAAAAAAAAAATTACACAGTTTTATTATATTGCCTTCACCGAGAGTCGAACTCACAATTTATTGAATGCTGAACGGAGATGTCTACTATCAGTAAAACGAGTACTTATGCTTGCCAGCGTCTAATTTCAGCTTTGTTCTGAATGATTACGACGAACCGAGTGCTCTGAAGAACAAACCACCGGACTTAATTTAATGCTAAAAAGTAATTAATTTAATACTTTTCCTGCTTTCTTTTTAAACCAAAAGTACTTAAAACATTATAATGAGAGAGAGCGCTTTAGTATTATTTTGGGATTTATTTTAAAACTATTTGGAATTAAACTTTTTTCAGAGGCTTAAATTAATACTATTTAGTATTAAAACTCAAATTTAATTCCAAATAGGCTTAATTTCAATAGCGACTGGTATTAAAAGTAAACTTTCATTTTTTACTGTGTGTAGAATACATTTTTTCTATAACTGCAATAGGTCACGAGATATTTTGATCTAAACATCTTCATTACAACGTCCACTAACAATTTTCGGCGAATGAAACCTTAAATTACTGGTCTAGTAGTAATATCGAGAACCGTGAATATTTTACCTACCCTTTATCTTTTGTTTGAGAGACCATCAAGTTGACCATCACCACCAAAATAGTCCACGAGTTTTGGACAACCTGTATATAGAGCTGAAGACAAAGAATCAGTTATCATGCCATAGGTACAATTTCCGGAGCTCTGAAACTGGTATTCTCAAGAACAAATATATTCAATACTGATAAGCAACAACTTTTACTAGAAGGGCTTCAATTTATGTACATGCATGCTCAATAGAATTCATGTATGCAGATCTTTTTGGGAGCAAAGAATACTATTTTTTTTACGAGTTTGTTTATTGAAATACACCAAGGAGGTATTCATACGACAAAACTCAAATGTCCATTAAAACTTTTTACGTTAGATTTTCTCAAGCAGACGCTTGGGGCTAAGTGCCAAGTAGGTATGTACATGCATTTGAAAGTAGAGTTGTATGAACAGATGTGGCTTTGTACAGAACTTATGTAATTTGGATGCAATGATTTACAATTTAGAAGCGAAACTCAAATATTCATATAGCCATATTAGATGAGTTTCAAAAAATAAAAAAAACAGTGTATCATACAAATAGAAGATTGGTTTCACCCACTGCATTGTGGCTTCCCGGTGTAATTTTCTATTCAAACTCCACATACCAGCAGCTCATTGTTATACAATTTAACAGAACAGTGCAAAGCAAAGCAACTTATTTGGAATCACCTGCCCGGCACTGATGTGTTGGGTCTCACTTGTGTGTGCTCCCGTACAAATTTGATATGTATTTGTATGCATGAATCTGGGAATATGTGATATATGCAATGATCATCGCTCATTCGGGAGCACAATACGTTTGTACGGCAGTGATGTCCTTTATTTGCCTAACGTGTTCCAGCTGCTAATTACACTGGTCGACGGCCAAAATTTACCAGAGACGCCGTTATGAAATTCGTATGTAAAACCACCCCCTGATTTCGAAAATCGAGTTCATTTTTGATTCTATGGTACCGTTTTTGAGATATTTGCATTTTACCGTTATTCGAAAAAACCAAAAAGATGGCTCCCTTTAATTACATATATATCACGAACGGGTCAAGCGATTGCAAAAAGGTTGACAGAATCAAAAAGACGATAAAATTTGCTATAAATGCATCAAACATTGTTTTTTGCTCAACCAGATATTTTTCGAGATATTAGCTTATCATTTCATATTTTTGTTTTCTTTTATGAAAAAATATGAAAAAAATTACTCTTTGCGTGGACAGCATTCCAAAACCACACCTTTTTTTCTAGATATTTTTTCTTTACGTAGAGCTCTGTTTTATTAGAAAAAAGATACGGTATCATCGAAGAAAATCGATGTAAAACTACGTAAGTTATAAGCGATCAAATAAAAATACCCAGGTTGCGCAATATCAACGTATAGCTCAAAACGTATGTATGGTATAAGAAAGAGAGAAATATCAAGCTATGCTCTGTTTCTATTGAGTTCAAAGTTTAATTCATGAATGAAATTACCCATATTTTTTACTTTTTTTTAAATTTATTTATGTTTATACTATATTCTAACAATCTTTATCTTAATTTGATTTTACTATGTAGTCGAAATAATTATGTGTTCTACTTTGACGCTTATTCAGTTTAGGATCGGTTTCTCTTATGAGAAACCAGCAGTAATCACCCATCATTGCGACGTCCCAGAATCCTTGATATCGATTCTCAATTAATTTCATTTGCTGATGAAATCTTTCGCCATGTTCGTCACTTTCGTCGCCAAGATTTGCCGGAAAAAAGTTCAAATGTGAGTGCAGAAAGTGAATTTTTAAAGACATATTTACGCCTGGAAAGAAAATATTAGTTAGGTAAATAAAATTTTGGGAAATTAATTTTAATAAGCCTTTTATATTTACCCATTTTCGCATAATTATTGATTAAGTCGTTCACTATCTGTTCGTAGTTAGGGCTTTTGTGTCTACCGAGAAAAGAAGCAACGACCTTCTCAAAGGATTCCCACGCTGCTGCCTCAACTGATGAGAGTAGTCCTTTGAATTGAGTATTGTTGATCAACTTTTTTATTTGTGGTCCAACAAAAATACCTTCCTTTATCTTGGCTTGAGAAATATCTGGAAAAATTGTTTTCAAATAGTCGAATGCTTCGCCTTCTTTGTCCAAAGCCTTAACAAAGTTTTTAATGAGACCGAGCTTGATGTGTAAGGGTGGAAGTAGGATTTTCTCTTTCTTGACAAGAGGGGTGTATTTTATGTTATCCACACCAACGGTAAACTCGACTCTTTCCTATCCCACTTGCAGATGAAGCAGCAGTGCTTGGTGTAGCCACTTTGTAGACCGCATAGCATTGCAACGACTTTGAGATCAGAACATATTTTCCAATCATGCTCTTCATATTTGATAAATTTGAGAATTTTTTGCATTTCCTCGTAGGTTTCCTTTGTATTTACTGCATGTGCGATCGGGATAGAAGGCTTTTTGTTACCAATATGCAATAATACAGCTTTCAAACTCAGTTTATTGCTGTCTATGAACAATCGCCACTCTTTTGAATCATATTTTTGACCAAACTCTTTGAATAAACCAGGAATGTCGTTGCAGTAGCATATACTGTCTTTCTTGGTATAGTGTTTGGAAAATGGTTCGTGACGAGTTCTACAATATATCACCTTAACATCGGATGACACAAATTTAAATTGTTGCATACGGGAAGTGTGGATCTCTGCCTTTTCCTTGGATAGTTCCAAATCTCTTATCCAATCATTAAGTTGTGCTTGTGAGAGAACGTTTCTCTCGTTTTCCACGCGAAATTCAGTACAACTTGATTCCCCGCACTCAGATATTACTGTTGACAATGGAACTGGATCCGCAACTGTCGTTGAATGTAGTACTGGTAATATCACTGATGGTACGCTGGCATAAGTTACTCTTCTTGATCTTCCAACGCCAAGCACTTTCGTTTGACAAATATAACACTCCATTGAATGGTAAGTAGGTTCTCTCCATATCATTGGTGTAGCAAATTTTATATGTTGTCCTGATTTCGACTGAATCAATTCTACTCGACACGATGTACACAAAGTGGTCGGTGTCCATGGTTTTTCAGCATTTTTAGGCTCAATGCCAAAATACTTGGAGTATAAAGTTTTGATACGATCTGAGAACACTCGTCGTAGTCTTATGATAGTATATTGGCCACACATGAAACAGAACATATCTGGATCGTTATCACACTCAAATTCTCGCGTCCTTTTACTCATTTTATTTTTTTTTTAATAAATCACGGTTTTGAAATTCGACTTATGAACTGAACTATCTCCGGCGAGCCTTGCAGATGTTTTGAAGTTTCAAGGCGCCTTAACTCATATTTATACTCGGAACAAAAATAAAATTGAAAAAATCAAATCTTACCTAGACAGAAAGGTTCCTTTTTATACGAAGCCGGGAAAAGAAAATATTACCTGCTTTAGATGTCGGCTTTAAAAATTTTCTTATAATTTTGAAAATCTACCTGCATACTTACGCATAAGTGACGGAAATACATGTTTATAACTACATGCCTACAGCACTTTCGAACCCAACCACTCTTCCTTTCGAAGCAACCACTCTACCTACTATAAAACAATTCGAGTATTAAAAGTACTATTTGATTTATTCAAAGAAAAAGTATTATCATTGTTGTGGTGTTATTCGTTTATCCGGATAATATCCCATTTGCACTTTATACCTTTAAAATATGTATGTATACATCACACATTGAAGTTGCGCAACCGGGGTATTTTTACTTGATCGTTTATAACTTACGTAGTTTTGCATCGATTTTCTTCGATGATACCGTATCTTTTTTCTAATAAAACAGAGCTCTACGTAAAGAAAAATATCTAGAAAAAAAGTTGTGGTTTTGGAATGCTGCCCACGCAAAGAGTAATTTTTTTCATATTTTTTCATAAAAAAAAACAAAAATATGAAATGACAAGCTAATATCTCGAAAACTATCTGGTTGAGCAAAAAACAATGTATGATGCATTTATAGCAAATTTTATCGTTTTTCCGATTCTGTAAACTTTTTTGCAATTGCTTGACCCGTTCGTGAGATATACGCAATTAAAGGGCGCCATCTTTTTGGTTTTTTCGAATAACGGTAAATTGCAAATATCTCAAAAACGGTACCATAGAATCAAAAATGAACTCAATTTTCGAAATTAGGGGGTGATTTTACATACGAATTTCATAACGGCATTTCTGGTAAAGCGAAAAAGTTGAAATTCGTGGTCCAGTGTTATTAGATCAATTGTAAGTGACGAATTGCGGTAGTAATATATTTACACTTACAATGCCAGGCATACCCCCTATACTAATGGCACATTCTCTAGATAAATGAATTGTGTCCTGTTGCGGTTTGCGATTTGCTGCAGCGCCGATTTTCCGTATGCGAATAACAAAATATTTGCACATTGTTCAATTTCATGTTTAATTAGGCTAATGAGAGTTTACGTAATTTGAAATTTGTTATGTATACACATACATTCACACACACAAGTGAGCGCAAGAACTCAAACATTTCTCTGTAAATCAATGCACCGTTAGCAGCTCACATCACCGTTAACAGCATACAAATATGAAAATGGACCAATAGACTTTGGTTGGTTGTCCGTCCACTCTATGAAATTGAATGTATTTTGGAATATTGCCAATAGTTAATTAATACGCCTCCCATTATATGTATTTGCATTTGTTTGTATGGCAAAGTCCATTTCGAGCTCGTACAAGTATAATATTCAGTTCCCATGATTGTAATTTGCGGTAAACGAGTATGTGAATTATAACTACTGCATCACATCACCTGAACATAATGCCACAATGCGAGTTTGCACATTCATATCATTCATAAATAACTATGTAAATAAGTGTGTAAGTATTTATGTTGTTATATGTACACATGCGAGTAAGCTTCCGGTAGAAAAGACCTGCAGTTTTTGAGAAACAAGTTACCTAAAATAAAAATAAGCATCTCAAATTATCATGAGCGAGATACTGCTTTTTTCAAGGTAAGTATATCTCTGAAAATTTTGATTGTCACAGGCTACCAAAGTACCGATTTGAAAGAAAATTGCATCACAAATAAGATTTTTTTAGATCGGGCGAACCCTGGTCAAAGGGCTACCAGAGTACCGATTATTTTCATATTTATAATAGTGTCCACCGAAGCTGAAATTTATGGCCAAAGCCGAAGCCGTAACCGAATATTCGGCCGAATACCGAAGCCGAATACGAAAAAAACTTAAGTTTGAGATCTTTTTATTACATAATAATTAATTTTTAATGTTCTGTCACTTCCGGCTTGCAAGATCTGCGCGTTTCACCCGAAGTCTCCGGTTTTGCAACACAAACTCCGGGAATCTCAGAGAAATTTTTCTAATTTTGATGTTTTTAATTTTGATAGGCCAAAAGTTTATTCATGATAAAAATTAGAATTTCTAATTTTACAAAGTGTATGGGAAAGTAGCGATCTCTAAGGGTTAGGTTACAGCGGTTACCCTGCAAAAATCATTAGATCATGTGTTTCAATTTCCTGATATTGGAGTATTCTGCAATAAGACCTCAAACCTATAGACCTCATTTCGATTTCTAAAAAGTACTCCAAATGTAATCCTTTTTCATATACAAGTTGTGCACCAATTCACATTGCCATGTCCTAGGACTGGACCACCTACTCCAACCTTCGCTTCGTTTCTGGTACTCCAAGAAGTATCTTCACTCAGAGTACTCCCTGGCTTCGGCTTTCAATAAGCAGACGGTAGTCCGCTGAGGCTTTCCCAAATGACCTTGAGCAATACCAATGACCTCTCTGAGTCATTTGAAACCAAACGAGGCTTCAGGCTGGGCAACCCCCTTTCGTGTTATTTATTCAACCTGATGATGAATTCGAGCAGCAGAGCTAAAGATTGTACCATTATTTTACAAGAGCGTGCAATTGATATTGATATCATTGGCCTTAGCAACCGCGCCGTAAGCGCTGCCTTCTCTGGACTGGATAAGGAAGCGAAAAAAGTGGGTCTTGCGGTCAACGAGAACAAGTCGAAGTATCTGCTGTCATCAAAGAAAGAATCGGCTCACCTGCGGCTTGGCAGCCAAGTCACCGTTGATAGCTACAAATTTGAAACGGTGAGGGACTTCGTCTACTTGGGAACCAGCATTAATACCGAAAACAATATCAGTCTAGAAATCCCACGGAGAATCACTCTTGCGGACAAGTGTTACTTTGAACTATGCAATTGAGAAGTAAAGTCATCTCACGCTCTATAAGTCTCTCATCACACCAGTGCTGATGTACAGCTCAGAATCATGGACAGTGCCAAGAGAAGGTGAGATGGCCCTTGGAGTATTTGAGAGAAAAGTTCTCCGGAATATTTATGGTCCTTCCCGTGATGCCAACGTCGAGTATCGAAGGAAATTTACCGATGAGCTGTACAAACTTTACGCAGACCTGAGTTCAGCGGATTAAAGCCCATAGTCGCCTAGGAGGTTAAGCGTTAATAAGTGACGCAAGCCAAGATTAGTCCTCTTTGGCATCACAAAGGATTAGAATAGGGGTACTCTAATACATGGGTCGGCAGATTTGTAAATGCAGGTGTATAAGTGAGAACGCTTATACACGCGCTGTGATCGTCCGAACTATATTTTTAACATTAGCTGACCAAACAAGCGACACCCCCACGCGATGTGGTTTCGCCCCTTGCCCAGCGACGACTAAATCATTTGGTAAACAAAGAGCACAACGTGTATGTGTGATGAATCCAACTTGTTTGACTGATCTTAAGATCTATGGGGCGCCGATGCTTGCTCTAATATCACGAAATTGGAAACATGATTCAACGACTTTTGCAGGGTTATTGCAAGCCGAAAATTGCTCGTCTTTTATCGACAGAAATGACGACACGATCGCTCTGACAGTACACTGAACCAAAAAAGTTCATGTTTCCAAAGAAAAAGTACATGGATTTTAAGAATTGTTCATTTAAACCTCTCCAAAGAACTTTTTCATAGAAACTCAAGAATATTTCTTGGAATACAAGTACTTGTTCTTAAAATATCTAAACAAATCCTCAGAAATCACGAATTCATTCATAAATTGTAAAATAATTTTCTTAGAATCTATGAATTTTTTCTTTGAATCTAAGAAATGTCAGCTTGAACTTATTTCTTAAAAGATGTGTGCGTTTTTGGTTCAGTGTAGATACTCTAAAGAGTAACAACATTGGAGTGCTTTGCAAGGTACTCTGACAGTAGATACTCCAAGGAGTAACAAAAACATTGACTGCAGGTACACCTTGGAGTACCAGAAAAAGCGAAGGTTGGAGTAGGTGGTCCAGCCCTAGGACATCGAAATGTTAATTGGAGCACAATTTTTATAAGAAAAAGGATTACATTTGGAGAACTCTGATACTTTACTTCAATTGGAGTACTCTTTAGATATCGAACTGAGTACTCTCGATTTTTTGCAGGATATTTTATTAAAGGCTTATGATGAGAAAATCAATTACTAACTTTTGTGGGGGTTAGACCAAAAAAAAAAACAAACAACTTTTTTTTTATTTGAATTGCCCTAATGTACATACATACATATATTCATTTTACAAGTGCGTAGTAATTGATATTGGGCGATGGCCTAAACAAGAAAAAATCTCCGGGTCTGATGTCGTTCCAGTTTTTTTATGGAACATACCTATTATTCGGTATCGGTTATTCGGCCTTTTCAGCCGAAGCCGTACCCGTATATAAAATACTAGTCCAATAGGCCGATTACCGAAGCTTGGCCGAAACTTTGATCGGAAACTAATTTATAATATTAGTAAGGATAGCTTCCATTTAAACTTATAAAAGAGTCTGAAAATAATAATAAAAATAATAGACTACAACAACAATAAGCCATATGTTTAGTTGATCAAAATAATGTAATTTTTTAAAAGCCGTTTTAATGGTGCTAACGCTTGCTGTTTAGTAAAATGAGGTGTATTATGAACAGAATAATCACTTTTATGTATCAAATATTTCCTACAGCCGTTTTCGTATTTACATTTGCAATTTCACCAAAACTACATACATATGTATGTAAATGCAGTAAATTTTCGTAATCAACATTATCTGCACTTTACTGTTCAAGCCCATTTTCGATGCAGTTCAATAGCATTCAAATGTTAAAATTTATGCTGAATGTTATCTAAACACACATTCACATCGTCGCCCTCTTGCCAATAGTTTGAATGTGCTAAAGAACATATTGGAAAATAAGTTCAAAATAGAGATGAGGTTTTTTACTTCAATGAAAGGATAAGGTCGCTTCTAGTTCATTAAAACCATTGAACAAGTTCGATCAACTTATTGAACTATACTTCGGCCTATTGGAATAGATCAATAGTTTGTGATAACAACCTAAGTTTATATTGGTTGAGAAAAACAACTTAAATAATTTCAAAGGAATTTCATTTTGTTTTGTAATGACAAGTATTTGCTGTCATCAAAGAAAGAATCGGCGCACCTGCGCCTTGGCAGCCACGTCACTGTTGATAGTTACAAATTTGAAACTGTGAGGGACTTCGTCTATTTGGGAACCAGCATTAACACCGAAAATAATATCAGTCTAGAAATCCAACGGAGAATCACTCTTGCGAACAAGTGCTACTTTGGACTGAGTAGGCAATTGAGAAGTAAAGTCCTCTCTCGAAGAACAAAGATCGCGCTCTATAAGTCTCTCATCATACCTGTCCTGATGTATGGCTCAGATTCATGGACAATGTCAAGAGAAGATGAGATGGCCCTTGGAGTATTTGAGAGAAAAGTTCTCCGGAAGATTTATGGTCCTTCCCGTGATGCCGACGGCGAGTATCGAAGGAGATTTAACGATGAGCTGTACGAGCTTTACGCAGATCTGACCATAGTCCAGCGAATTAAAGCCCAAAGGCTCCGCTGGCTGGGTCACGTCATGCGAATGGACAAAGAAGCTCCAGCCCAGAAGGTTTTCCAATCGTCACCCGAATTCGGCAGCAGAGGAAGGGGGAGGCCTCGACTGAGATGGAAACAACAGGTGGAGGATGACTTGAACTCCCTTGGGGTTTCCAATTGGCGTCAGTTATCGCTAAAAAGGAATGACTGGCGTGCTTTGATAGGCGACGGCCAAAATCGCTTAGGCGGTTAAGCGCCAATAAATGAATGAATGAATGAATTGTAATGACAACCAAAGTAAAATTTAGTTTTTGAGGTTTTTATTTTTGAAAGTTCGGTATATTTGAAAGGTTGAGATAGTTGAAATTATAAAGCACGAGGTTTCCTTGTACGCATGGTACTCACGATTTTTGTCAAATGTGGAACCTATACATTGGGCCTCTTGACTAAATAATTAAAAATCTGCCATTCGCGCTTATGGTACACACATTAAAATTTTGCCTTATTCGACTTGTTCGTTTTCCCACAGCTAAAACCACGTTGCCATAAGAAATGCTGCTAAGTTTGCACTTGAATGTGCTCGGAACTTCAGAAAATGGTAAAATTACACCAAACTTTTTCGCATTGCACCACTTTGGTGCTAGATCAGAATGGACCACCACAAAAAGTGTTGCTACCACTCCAAAAAGGGTTAATATTGCACTTTATTTTTCTGTGTGTAAGAGGGCCAAAATATATGCCAGGAATGTTGCGAATATTAGCATTTGCATAAGCGAGTAGTTCCTTAATTTCAATATTTGGGTATGCATATTATTATAATAATAATAATGTCATAGCAAGGGTGAAGACACTTAACTTACCCCTGCGGGTTAGGGGTTTAGAATATGCCCGAGGTAGGCATACCGGTCGTAAGAGGCGACTAATATGCACATATGTAGGTAATGACGTGCTACTCGATGGTTGCTCTACGGATATGATTCCTCTCACCTCTCATTACCCATCTTCTTCTTCCTTACGGATGGAGGGATGACATGACCTAGAAGGTTCCACTGGTCATACCAAATCGCTACCACGACAGTCGGGCTGTACCGCAAGGGAGTACCGCAGCGTACCGGGGTCATATCCGGCCAAGGACTGTCAACTTCGGCATCACTCCCCAAAACCTTCGGGGAGTGTTTTGATGTTAACAACAACAACAACAACACTTAACTTACTTACATAAAATAGCCATCTAACCGCCTAGTTGATTTTCCAAAATGTTTCGACAGTCGGGTCTTTGTTGAGGCAACTGGCGCCAATTGATGACACCGCGTATTCGCAAGTGGTGCTCTCCCTCTTCTTTTACTTCCACCGGCGGGTGCCGATAACAACTCCTTCTGGGCCGGAGCATCTTTGGTCATTCGCACAGTGCCCATGCCTCTGCACCATACAGCAGGATGGGTACGATAAGTGACTTATATAGTGATGTTTTTTTTCATCGAAAGAGGACTTTAAATACTTCTCAATTGCGTACTCAGCCCAAATTCGCATTTGTTGGATGAAGACAACTCGGTTATTATTGATTTCATAACTACTTGGGGTTTGTGACCGTGAGACTTTCTACACAGTTACTATTTGTTGCTTTTGAGCCAGAAATTTGTCTCACTGGTTACTGAGCTTATTGCATTTTTATTTTTTCTATTTCTAAGCTTTCGCATTTACACATTCGAATCTAAATCTTTGCATTCGACAATATGATTTTCGTAGCATTCCTAGTACGTGCATATGAAATTCGTGCCTTTTTATATGAGAACTTCGCCTAATAAACCTTTTCGAAGACAGCCGAAAAGTCACGCTAGTCAAAGAGTCTATTCAAAAATCATATAAAACGGCTCATAATGCGAAACAACGCCTGATTTATGGTCCTTAGAGTGTCGCTGAATTCCTGTTGGGTATTTTGGACAAATGTGAAACATAATGCGTGTAATTGTATTCTGGATTTGTGGTGGAACTCTTGCTTCACAGGCGTCAGTCGTATGCAAATTTTTAATGCGTTCTAATTTGTTTGAGTGACAATTTCGCAACGATCAATTACATACATTTCGGTTTGACAGTTTACAAACCGACTTCAAATATGGGAAATCATCATTGAAGCATATAAAGATATATATTCACACATACATGTACAAGTGAATTCAAATCTGTAATGTGGTCGCATGCCCCATTCGATGTACATTAAAACGCGCAAACCTCACGTTTCTCATGTCCATTAACTGATTAAATTAGCAAAATTATAGATTTGGCTATTGTCACTTTACAAATAATAGCAGTCAAATTATGCTAATCAACAAAGTTGGCATTAATAGAACGTACATACCATAAAACCGCATCTTGAAATGAATTCTTTGCAGAATATGTTATACCTATTCAGGGAACCAAGGCTAAGGAAATACAGCAGACCTCTTTTAAAACAAAAAGTCTCTTTTAAAACAAAAAGTCTCTTTTAAAACAAAAAGTCTCTTTTAAAACAAAAAGTCTCTTTTAAAACAAAAAGTCTCTTTTAAAACAAAAAGTCTCTTTTAAAACAAAAAGTCTCTTTTAAAACAAAAAGTCTCTTTTAAAACAAAAAGTCTCTTTTAAAACAAAAAGTCTCTTTTAAAACAAAAAGTCTCTTTTAAAACAAAAAGTCTCTTTTAAAACAAAAAGTCTCTTTTAAAACAAAAAGTCTCTTTTAAAACAAAAAGTCTCTTTTAAAACAAAAAGTCTCTTTTAAAACAAAAAGTCTCTTTTAAAACAAAAAGTCTCTTTTAAAACAAAAAGTCTCTTTTAAAACAAAAAGTCTCTTTTAAAACAAAAAGTCTCTTTTAAAACAAAAAGTCTCTTTTAAAACAAAAAGTCTCTTTTAAAACAAAAAGTCTCTTTTAAAACAAAAAGTCTCTTTTAAAACAAAAAGTCTCTTTTAAAACAAAAAGTCTCTTTTAAAACAAAAAGTCTCTTTTAAAACAAAAAGTCTCTTTTAAAACAAAAAGTCTCTTTTAAAACAAAAAGTCTCTTTTAAAACAAAAAGTCTCTTTTAAAACAAAAAGTCTCTTTTAAAACAAAAAGTCTCTTTTAAAACAAAAAGTCTCTTTTAAAACAAAAAGTCTCTTTTAAAACAAAAAGTCTCTTTTAAAACAAAAAGTCTCTTTTAAAACAAAAAGTCTCTTTTAAAACAAAAAGTCTCTTTTAAAACAAAAAGTCTCTTTTAAAACAAAAAGTCTCTTTTAAAACAAAAAGTCTCTTTTAAAACAAAAAGTCTCTTTTAAAACAAAAAGTCTCTTTTAAAACAAAAAGTCTCTTTTAAAACAAAAAGTCTCTTTTAAAACAAAAAGTCTCTTTTAAAACAAAAAGTCTCTTTTAAAACAAAAAGTCTCTTTTAAAACAAAAAGTCTCTTTTAAAACAAAAAGTCTCTTTTAAAACAAAAAGTCTCTTTTAAAACAAAAAGTCTCTTTTAAAACAAAAAGTCTCTTTTAAAACAAAAAGTCTCTTTTAAAACAAAAAGTCTCTTTTAAAACAAAAAGTCTCTTTTAAAACAAAAAGGCTCTTTTAAAACAAAAAGTCTCTTTTAAAACAAAAAGTCTCTTTTAAAACAAAAAGTCTCTTTTAAAACAAAAAGTCTCTTTTAAAACAAAAAGTCTCTTTTAAAACAAAAAGTCTCTTTTAAAACAAAAAGTCTCTTTTAAAACAAAAAGTCTCTTTTAAAACAAAAAGTCTCTTTTAAAACAAAAAGTCTCTTTTAAAACAAAAAGTCTCTTTTAAAACAAAAAGTCTCTTTTAAAACAAAAAGTCTCTTTTAAAACAAAAAGTCTCTTTTAAAACAAAAAGTCTCTTTTAAAACAAAAAGTCTCTTTTAAAACAAAAAGTCTCTTTTAAAACAAAAAGTCTC
>CAXKVI010000370.1:0-41622 GCA_964058755.1 Campiglossa producta
GTATTAATTGGGGCGAGCGCTTTGGCTCTGAGAATGCATCGTTGGCTATTCCCACTTCCTTAGAAAACCCCTCAAAATTGTTGGTGGTGAGCACTTGGGCTCTGAGGCATTGGCGACATTGGCTTACCTCATTTTACTTATGAAAAACCACTTGTGTTTTGTTACACCTTATATTTATTGTTTGGTGGTGAGCACTTGGGCTCTGAGGCATTGGCGGCTATTGGCTTACCCCATTTTGCTTGTGAAAAACCACACGCGTTTTATGACTGCGACTATAAGCTATGTATTCCGAATATTCCATAAATTATCTGCGAATTACAATAATATGTAATGCAGATGAAATAAACGAAACCATGTTATGTCGCTTAAACAACATCAAATGATATGACATCACATGATATGACATCATATGATATGACATCATATGATATAACATCAAATGATATGACAGCACATGACATGAGATCATATGACATGACATCATATGATATGACATCAAATGATATGACATCATACGATATGTCATCATATGATATGACATCATATGATATGACATCATATGATATGACATCACATGATATGACATCATATGGTATGACATCAAATGATATGACATCACATGATATGACATCATATGATATGACATCATATGA
Source organism: Campiglossa producta (assembly GCA_964058755.1). Taxonomy (NCBI): domain Eukaryota; kingdom Metazoa; phylum Arthropoda; class Insecta; order Diptera; family Tephritidae; genus Campiglossa; species Campiglossa producta. Next base: position 654 of record CAXKVI010000370.1, read on the forward strand.
TATAACATCAAATGATATGACATCACATGATATGACATCATATGATATGACATCATATGATATGACATCATATGATATGACATCACATGATATGACATCATATGACATGACATCATATGATATGACATCAAATGATATGACATCATACGATATGTCATCATTGATATGACATCATATGATATGACATCACATGATATGACATCATATGATATGACATCATATGACATGACATCATATGATATGACATCATATGACATGACATCATATGATATGACATCAAATGATATGACATCATACGATATGTCATCATATGATATGACATCATATGATATGACATCAAATGATATGACATCACATGATATGACATCACATGATATGAGATCATATGACATGACATCATATGATATGACATCAAATGATATGACATCATACGATATGTCATCATATGATATGACATCATATGATATGACTTCACATGATATGACATCATATGATATGACATCAAATGATATGACATCACATGATATGACATCATATGATATGACATCATATGATATGACATCATATGATATGACATCATATGATATGACATCATATGATATGACATCAAATGATATGACATCATACGATATGTCATCATATGATATGACATCATATGATATGACATCATATGACATGACATTATAAGATATGACATTACATGATATTACATCATATGATATGACATCATATGACATGACATCACATGATATGACATCAAATGATATGACATCATATGATATGACATCAAATGATATGACATCATATGATATGACATCAAATGATATGACATCACATGATATGACATCATATGATATGACATCATATGATATGACATCATATGATATGTCATCACATGATATGACATCATATGACATGACATCATATGATATGACATCAAATGATATGACATCATACGATATGTCATCATATGATTTGACATCATATGATATGACATCACATGATATGACATCATATGATATGACATCATATGATATGACATCGTATGATAGGATATGACATCATATGATATGACATCATATGACATGACATCATATGATATGACATCATATGATATGACTTCACATGATATGACATCATATGATATGACATCAAATGATATGAGATCATATGACATGACATCATATGATATGACATCAAATGATATGACATCATACGATATGTCATCATATGATATGACATCATATGATATGACATCAAATGATATGACATCACATGATATGACATCACATGATATGAGATCATATGACATGACATCATATGATATGACATCATATGATATGACATCATATGATATGACATCAAATGATATGACATCACATGATATGACATCATATGATATGACATCATATGATATGACATCATATGATATGTCATCACATGATATGACATCATATGACATGACATCATATGATATGACATCAAATGATATGACATCATACGATATGTCATCATATGATTTGACATCATATGATATGACATCACATGATATGACATCATATGATATGACATCATATGATATGACATCGTATGATAGGATATGACATCATATGATATGACATCATATGACATGACATCATATGATATGACATCATATGATATGACTTCACATGATATGACATCATATGATATGACATCAAATGATATGAGATCATATGACATGACATCATATGATATGACATCAAATGATATGACATCATACGATATGTCATCATATGATATGACATCATATGATATGACTTCACATGATATGACATCATATGATATGACATCAAATGATATGACATCACATGATATGACATCAAATGATATGACATCATATGATATGACATCATATGATATGACATCAAATGATATGACATCACATGATATGACATCATATGATATGACATCATATGATATGACATCATATGATATGTCATCACATGATATGACATCATATGACATGACATCATATGATATGACATCAAATGATATGACATCATACGATATGTCATCATATGATTTGACATCATATGATATGACATCACATGATATGACATCATATGATATGACATCATATGATATGACATCGTATGATAGGATATGACATCATATGATATGACATCATATGACATGACATCATATGATATGACATCATATGATATGTCATCATATGATATGACATCAAATGATATGACATCACATGATATGACATCATACGATATGTCATCATATGATATGACATCATATGATATGACTTCACATGATATGACATCATATGATATGACATTAAATGATATGACATCACATGATATGACATCATATGATATGACATCATTTGATATGACATCATATGATATGACATCATATGATATGACATCACATGATATGACATCATATGACATGACATCATATGATATGACATCAAATGATATGACATCATACGATATGTCATCATATGATATGACATCATATGATATGACATCAAATGATATGACATCATACGATTTGTCATCATACGATATGACATCATATGATATGACATCACATGATATGACATCACATGATATGACATCATATGATATGACATCACATGATATGACATCATATGACATGACATCATATGATATGACATCAAATGATATGACATCATACGATATGTCATCATATGATATGACATCATATGATATGACATCACATGATATGACATCATATGATATGACATCGTATGATAGGATATGACATCATATGATATGACATCATATGACATGACATCATATGATATGACATCATATGATATGACATCATATGATATGTCGTCACATGATATGTCATCATATGATATGACACCAAATGATATGACATCACATGATATGACATCATATGATATGACATCACATGATATGACATCATATGATATGACATCAAATGATATGATGTCATATCATATGATGTCATCATATAATATGACATCATATGATATGACATCACATGATATGATATCATATGACATGACATCATATGATATGACATCAAATGATATGACATCATACGATATGTCATCATATGATATGACATCATATGATATGACTTCACATGATAAGACATCATATGACATGACATCATATGATATGACATCAAATGATATGCCATCATACGATATGTCATCATATGATATGACATCACATGATATGACATCATATGACATGACATCATATGATATGTCATCATATGATATGACATCACATGATATGACATCATATGACATGACATCATATGATATGACATCACATGATATGACATCATATGATATGACATCACATGATATGACATCATATGACATGACATCATATGATATGACATCAAATGATATGACATCATACGATATGTCATCATATGATATGACATCACATGATATGACATCATATGACATGACATCATATGATATGACATCACATGATATGACATCATATGATATGACATCACATGATATGACATCATATGATATGACATCAAATGATATGACATCATACGATATGTCATCATATGATATGACATCATATGATATGACATCACATGATATGACATCATATGATATGACATCATATGACATGACATCATATGATATGACATCAAATGATATGACATCATACGATATGTCATCATACGATATGACATCATATGATATGACATCACATGATATGACATCACATGATAAGTCGTCATATGAAATGACATCAAATGATATGTCATCATACGATATGACATCATATAATATGACATCACATGATATGACATCACATGATATGACATCATATGATATGACATCATATGATATGACATCAAATGATATGACATCATATGATATGACATCAAATGATATGACATCATACGATATGACATCACATGATATGTCATCATATGATCTGTCATCATATGATATGACATCATATAATATAACATCACATGATATGACATCATACGATATGACATCACATGATATGTCATCATATGATCTGTCATCATATGATATGACATCATATAATATAACATCACATGATATGACATCATATGATATGACATCAAATGATATGACATCAAATGATATGACATCATACGATATGTCATCATATGATATGACATCAAATGATATGAAATCATATGATATGACATCATATGATATGACATCAAATGATATGACATCACATGATATGACATCATATGATATGACATCATATGATATGACATCACATGATATGACATCATACGATATGTCATCATATGATATGACATCATATGATCTGACATCATATGATATGACATCACATGATATGACATCATATGATATGACATCACATGATATGACATCATATGATATGATATCATCTGAAATGACATCATATGATATGACATCATATGATATAACATCACATGATATGACAGCATATGATATGACATCATATGATCTGACATCATATGATATGACATAACATGATATGACATCATATGATATGACATCATATGATATGACATCATATGATATAACATCACATGATATGTCATCACATGATATGACATCATATGACATGACATCATATGATATGACATCAAATGATATGACATCATACGATATGTCATCATATGATTTGACATCATATGATATGACATCACATGATATGACATCATATGATATGACATCATATGACATGACATCATATGATATGACATCAAATGATATGACATCATACGATATGTCATCATATGATATGACATCATATGATATGACATCAAATAATATGACATCACATGATATGACATCACATGATATGAGATCATATGACATGACATCATATGATATGACATCAAATGATATGACATCATACGATATGTCATCATATGATATGACATCATATGATATGACTTCACATGATATGACATCATATGATATGACATCAAATGATATGACATCACATGATATGACATCATATGATATGACATCATTTGATATGACATCATATGATATGACATCATATGATATGACATCACATGATATGACATCATATGACATGACATCATATGATATGACATCAAATGATATGACATCATACGATATGTCATCATATGATATGACATCATATGATATGACATCATATGACATGACATTATAAGATATGACATTACATGATATTACATCATATGATATAACATCATATGATAACACATCAAATGATATGACATCACATGATATGACATCATATGATATGACATCATATGATATGACATCATATGATATGACATCACATGATATGACATCATATGATATGACATCATATGATATGACATCATACGATATGTCATCATATGATATGACATCATAGGATATGACATCATATGACATGACATTATAAGATATGACATTACATGATATTACATCATATGATATAACATCATATGATAACACATCAAATGATATGACATCACATGATATGACATCATATGATATGACATCATATGATATGACATCATATGATATGACATCATATGATATGACATCATATGATATGACATCACATGATATGACATCATATGATATGACATCACATCATATGACATCATATGATATGACATCATATGATATGACATCATATGATATGACATCAAATGATATGACATCAAATGATATGACATCATACGATATGTCATCATATGATATGACATCAAATGATATGACATCAAATGATATGACATCATATGATATGACATCAAATGATATGACATCATACGATATGACATCACATGATATGTCATCATATGATCTGTCATCATATGATATGACATCATATAATATAACATCACATGATATGACATCATATGATATGACATCATATGATAACACATCAAATGATATGACATCACATGATATGACATCATATGATATGACATCATATGATATGACATCATATGATATGACATCATATGATATGACATCATATGATATGACATCACATGATATGACATCATATGATATGACATCACATCATATGACATCATATGATATGACATCATATGATATGACATCATATGATATGACATCAAATGATATGACATCAAATGATATGACATCATACGATATGTCATCATATGATATGACATCAAATGATATGACATCAAATGATATGACATCATACGATTTGTCATCATATGATATGACATCATATGATATGACATTATAAGATATGACATTACATGATATTACATCATATGATATAACATCATATGATATGACATCATATGATATGATATCATATGATATGACATCACATGATATGACATCATATGATATGACATCATATGATATGACATCACATGATATGACATCATATGATATGATATCATATGAAATGACATCATATGATATGACATCACATGATATGACATCATATGATATGACATCATAGGATATGACATCATATGATATGACATCACATGATATGACATCATATGACATGACATCATATGACATGACATCATATGATATGACATCAAATGATATGACATCATACGATATGTCATCATATGATATGACATCATATGATATGACATCACATGATATGACATCATATGATATGACATCATATGATATGACATCAAATGATATGACATCATACGATATGTCATCATATGATATGACATCATAGGATATGACATCATATGACATGACATTATAAGATATGACATTACATGATATTACATCATATGATATAACATCATATGATAACACATCAAATGATATGACATCACATGATATGACATCATATGATATGACATCATATGATATGACATCATATGATATGACATCATATGATATCACATCACATGATATGTCATCATATGATATGACATCATATGATATGACATCATATGATATGACATCATATGATATGACATCAAATGATATGACATCATATGATATGACATCATACGATATGTCATCATATGATATGACATCACATGATATGACATCATATGATATGACATCATATGACATGACATCATATGATATGACATCAAATGATATGACATCACATGATATGTCATCATATGATATGACATCATATGATATGACATCATATGATATGACATCATATGATATGACATCATATGACATGACATCATATGATATGACATCAAATGATATGACATCATATGATATGACATCACATGATATGTCATCATATGATATGACATCATATGATATGACATCATATGATATGACATCACATGATATGTCATCATATGATATGACATCATATGATATGACATCATATGATATGACATCATATGATATGACATCATATGATATGACATCATATGATATGACATCATATGATATGACATCACATGATATGTCATCATATGATATGACATCAAATGATATGACATTATACGATATGTCATCATATGATATGACATCATAGGATATGACATCATATGACATGACATTATAAGATATGACATTACATGATATTACATCATATGATATAACATCATATGATAACACATCAAATGATATGACATCATATGACATGACATTATAAGATATGACATTACATGATATGACATCACATGATATGACATCATATGATATGACATCATATGACATGACATCATATGATATGACATCAAATGATATGACATCATATGATATGACAGCATACGATATGTCATCATATGATATGACATCATATGATATGACATCATATGATATGACATCACATGATATGTCATCATATGATATGACATCATATGACATGACATTATAAGATATGACATTACATGATATGACATCACATGATATGACATCATATGATATGACATCATATGACATGACATCATATGATATGACATCAAATGATATGACATCATATGATATGACATCACATGATATGTCATCATATGATATGACATCATATGATATGACATCATATGATATGACATCACATGATATGTCATCATATGATATGACATCATATGATATGACATCATATGATATGACATCATATGATATGACATCATATGATATGACATCACATGATATGTCATCATATGATATGACATCATATGATATGACATCATATGATATGACATCATACGATATGTCATCATATGATATGACATCACATGATATGACATCATATGATATGACATCATATGATATGACATCATATGATATGTCGTCACATGATATGTCATCATATGATATGACACCAAATGATATGACATCACATGATATGACATCATATGATATGACATCACATGATATGACATCATATGATATGACATCAAATGATATGATGTCATATCATATGATGTCATATGACATGACATCATATGATATGACATCATATGATATGACATCATATGACATGACATCATATGATATGACATCAAATGATATGACATCATATGATATGACATCACATGATATGTCATCATATGATATGACATCATATGATATGACATCATATGATATGACATCACATGATATGTCATCATATGATATGACATCATATGATATGACATCATATGATATGACATCATATGATATGTCGTCACATGATATGTCATCATATGATATGACATCATATGATATGACATCAAATGATATGATGTCATATCATATGATGTCATATGACATGACATCATATGATATGACATCATATGATATGACATCATATGACATGACATCATATGATATGACATCAAATGATATGACATCATATGATATGACATCACATGATATGTCATCATATGATATGACATCATATGATATGACATCATATGATATGACATCACATGATATGTCATCATATGATATGACATCATATGATATGACATCATATGATATGACATCACATGATATGTCATCATATGATATGACATCACATGATATGACATCATATGATATGACATCATATGACATGACATCATATGATATGACATCAAATGATATGACATCATATGATATGACATCATACGATATGTCATCATATGATATGACATCACATGATATGACATCATATGATATGACATCATACGATATGTCATCATATGATATGACATCACATGATATGACATCATATGATATGACATCATATGACATGACATCATATGATATGACATCAAATGATATGACATCATATGATATGACATCACATGATATGTCATCATATGATATGACATCATATGATATGACATCATATGATATGACATCACATGATATGTCATCATATGATATGACATCATATGATATGACATCATATGATATGACATCATATGATATGACATCATATGATATGACATCACATGATATGTCATCATATGATATGACATCACATGATATGATATCATATGACATGACATCATATGATATGACATCAAATGATATGACATCATACGATATGTCATCATATGATATGACATCATATGATATGACATCACATGATATGTCATCATATGATATGACATCATATGATATGACATCATATGATATGACATCAAATGATATGACATCATATGATATGACATCACATGATATGTCATCATATGATATGACATCATATGATATGACATCAAATGATATGACATCATACGATATGTCATCATATGATATGACATCATATGATATGACATCACATGATATGTCATCATATGATATGACATCATATGATATGACATCATATGATATGACATCAAATGATATGACATCATATGATATGACATCACATGATATGTCATCATATGATATGACATCATATGATATGACATCACATGATATGTCATCATATGATATGACATCATATGATATGACATCATATGATATGACATCACATGATATGTCATCATATGATATGACATCATATGACATGACATCATATGATATGACATCATATGACATGACATCATATGATATGACATCACATGATATGATATCATATGACATGACATCATATGATATGACATCATATGACATGACATCATATGATATGACATCAAATGATATGACATCATATGATATGACATCACATGATATGTCATCATATGATATGACATCATATGATATGACATCATATGATATGACATCACATGATATGTCATCATATGATATGACATCATATGACATGACATCATATGATATGACATCAAATGATATGCCATCATACGATATGTCATCATATGATATGACATCACATGATATGACATCATATGACATGACATCATATGATATGTCATCATATGATATGACATCACATGATATGACATCATATGATATGACATCATATGATATGACATCATATGATATGTCGTCACATGATATGTCATCATATGATATGACACCAAATGATATGACATCACATGATATGACATCATATGATATGACATCACATGATATGTCATCATATGATATGACATCACATGATATGACATCATATGATATGACATCATATGACATGACATCATATGATATGACATCAAATGATATGACATCATATGATATGACATCATACGATATGTCATCATATGATATGACATCACATGATATGACATCATATGATATGACATCATATGACATGACATCATATGATATGACATCAAATGATATGACATCATATGATATGACATCACATGATATGTCATCATATGATATGACATCATATGATATGACATCATATGATATGACATCACATGATATGTCATCATATGATATGACATCATATGATATGACATCATATGATATGACATCATATGATATGACATCATATGATATGACATCACATGATATGTCATCATATGATATGACATCACATGATATGATATCATATGACATGACATCATATGATATGACATCAAATGATATGACATCATACGATATGTCATCATATGATATGACATCATATGATATGACTTCACATGATAAGACATCATATGACATGACATCATATGATATGACATCAAATGATATGCCATCATACGATATGTCATCATATGATATGACATCACATGATATGACATCATATGACATGACATCATATGATATGTCATCATATGATATGACATCACATGATATGACATCATATGACATGACATCATATGATATGACATCACATGATATGACATCATATGATATGACATCACATGATATGACATCATATGACATGACATCATATGATATGACATCAAATGATATGACATCATACGATATGTCATCATATGATATGACATCACATGATATGACATCATATGACATGACATCATATGATATGACATCACATGATATGACATCATATGATATGACATCACATGATATGACATCATATGATATGACATCAAATGATATGACATCATACGATATGTCATCATATGATATGACATCATATGATATGACATCACATGATATGACATCATATGATATGACATCATATGACATGACATCATATGATATGACATCAAATGATATGACATCATACGATATGTCATCATACGATATGACATCATATGATATGACATCACATGATATGACATCACATGATAAGTCGTCATATGAAATGACATCAAATGATATGTCATCATACGATATGACATCATATAATATGACATCACATGATATGACATCACATGATATGACATCATATGATATGACATCATATGATATGACATCAAATGATATGACATCATATGATATGACATCAAATGATATGACATCATACGATATGACATCACATGATATGTCATCATATGATCTGTCATCATATGATATGACATCATATAATATAACATCACATGATATGACATCATACGATATGACATCACATGATATGTCATCATATGATCTGTCATCATATGATATGACATCATATAATATAACATCACATGATATGACATCATATGATATGACATCAAATGATATGACATCAAATGATATGACATCATACGATATGTCATCATATGATATGACATCAAATGATATGAAATCATATGATATGACATCATATGATATGACATCAAATGATATGACATCACATGATATGACATCATATGATATGACATCATATGATATGACATCACATGATATGACATCATACGATATGTCATCATATGATATGACATCATACGATATGACATCATATGATATGATATCATATGAAATGACATCATATGATATGACATCATATGATATAACATCACATGATATGACAGCATATGATATGACATCATATGATCTGACATCATATGATATGACATAACATGATATGACATCATATGATATGACATCATATGATATGACATCATATGATATAACATCACATGATATGTCATCACATGATATGACATCATATGACATGACATCATATGATATGACATCAAATGATATGACATCATATGATATGACATCATACGATATGTCATCATATGATATGACATCACATGATATGACATCATATGATATGACATCATATGACATGACATCATATGATATGACATCAAATGATATGACATCATATGATATGACATCACATGATATGTCATCATATGATATGACATCATATGATATGACATCATATGATATGACATCACATGATATGTCATCATATGATATGACATCAAATGATATGAAATCATATGATATGACATCATATGATATGACATCAAATGATATGACATCACATGATATGACATCATATGATATGACATCATATGATATGACATCACATGATATGACATCATACGATATGACATCATATGATATGATATCATATGAAATGACATCATATGATATGACATCATATGATATAACATCACATGATATGACAGCATATGATATGACATCATATGATCTGACATCATATGATATGACATAACATGATATGACATCATATGATATGACATCATATGATATGACATCATATGATATAACATCACATGATATGTCATCACATGATATGACATCATATGACATGACATCATATGATATGACATCAAATGATATGACATCATACGATATGTCATCATATGATTTGACATCATATGATATGACATCACATGATATGACATCATATGATATGACATCATATGACATGACATCATATGATATGACATCAAATGATATGACATCATACGATATGTCATCATATGATATGACATCATATGATATGACATCAAATAATATGACATCACATGATATGACATCACATGATATGAGATCATATGACATGACATCATATGATATGACATCAAATGATATGACATCATACGATATGTCATCATATGATATGACATCATATGATATGACTTCACATGATATGACATCATATGATATGACATCAAATGATATGACATCACATGATATGACATCATATGATATGACATCATTTGATATGACATCATATGATATGACATCATATGATATGACATCACATGATATGACATCATATGACATGACATCATATGATATGACATCAAATGATATGACATCATACGATATGTCATCATATGATATGACATCATATGATATGACATCATATGACATGACATTATAAGATATGACATTACATGATATTACATCATATGATATAACATCATATGATAACACATCAAATGATATGACATCACATGATATGACATCATATGATATGACATCATATGATATGACATCATATGATATGACATCACATGATATGACATCATATGATATGACATCATATGATATGACATCATACGATATGTCATCATATGATATGACATCATAGGATATGACATCATATGACATGACATTATAAGATATGACATTACATGATATTACATCATATGATATAACATCATATGATAACACATCAAATGATATGACATCACATGATATGACATCATATGATATGACATCATATGATATGACATCATATGATATGACATCACATGATATGACATCATATGATATGACATCACATCATATGACATCATATGATATGACATCATATGATATGACATCATATGATATGACATCAAATGATATGACATCAAATGATATGACATCATATGATATGACATCAAATGATATGACATCATACGATATGACATCAAATGATATGTCATCATATGATCTGTCATCATATGATATGACATCATATAATATAACATCACATGATATGACATCATATGATATGACATCATATGATAACACATCAAATGATATGACATCACATGATATGACATCATACGATATGTCATCATATGATATGACATCAAATGATATGACATCAAATGATATGACATCATATGATATGACATCATATGATATGACATCATATGATATGACATCATATGATATGACATCACATGATATGACATCATATGATATGACATCACATCATATGACATCAAATGATATGACATCATACGATATGTCATCATATGATATGACATCAAATGATATGACATCAAATGATATGACATCATATGATATGACATCAAATGATATGACATCATACGATATGACATCAAATGATATGTCATCATATGATCTGTCATCATATGATATGACATCATATAATATAACATCACATGATATGACATCATATGATATGACATCATATGATAACACATCAAATGATATGACATCACATGATATGACATCATATGATATGACATCATATGATATGACATCATATGATATGACATCATATGATATGACATCATATGATATGACATCACATGATATGACATCATATGATATGACATCACATCATATGACATCATATGATATGACATCATATGATATGACATCATATGATATGACATCAAATGATATGACATCAAATGATATGACATCATACGATATGTCATCATATGATATGACATCAAATGATATGACATCAAATGATATGACATCATACGATTTGTCATCATATGATATGACATCATATGATATGACATTATAAGATATGACATTACATGATATTACATCATATGATATAACATCATATGATATGACATCATATGATATGATATCATATGATATGACATCACATGATATGACATCATATGATATGACATCATATGATATGACATCACATGATATGACATCATATGATATGATATCATATGAAATGACATCATATGATATGACATCACATGATATGACATCATATGATATGACATCATAGGATATGACATCATATGATATGACATCACATGATATGACATCATATGACATGACATCATATGACATGACATCATATGATATGACATCAAATGATATGACATCATACGATATGTCATCATATGATATGACATCATATGATATGACATCACATGATATGACATCATATGATATGACATCATATGATATGACATCAAATGATATGACATCATACGATATGTCATCATATGATATGACATCATAGGATATGACATCATATGACATGACATTATAAGATATGACATTACATGATATTACATCATATGATATAACATCATATGATAACACATCAAATGATATGACATCACATGATATGACATCATATGATATGACATCATATGATATGACATCATATGATATGACATCATATGATATGACATCACATGATATGTCATCATATGATATGACATCATATGATATGACATCATATGATATGACATCATACGATATGTCATCATATGATATGACATCACATGATATGACATCATATGATATGACATCATATGACATGACATCATATGATATGACATCAAATGATATGACATCATATGATATGACATCACATGATATGTCATCATATGATATGACATCATATGATATGACATCACATGATATGACATCATATGACATGACATCATATGATATGACATCACATGATATGTCATCATATGATATGACATCACATGATATGACATCATATGATATGACATCAAATGATATGACATCATATGATATGACATCAAATGATATGACATCATATGATATGACATCATATGATATGACATCATATGATATGACATCATATGATATGACATCATATGATATGACATCACATGATATGTCATCATATGATATGACATCATATGATATGACATCACATGATATGTCATCATATGATATGACATCATATGATATGACATCATATGATATGACATCACATGATATGACATCATATGATATGACATCATATGATATGACATCATATGATATGACATCATATGATATGACATCACATGATATGTCATCATATGATATGACATCATATGATATGACATCATATGATATGACATCATACGATATGTCATCATATGATATGACATCACATGATATGACATCATATGATATGACATCATATGACATGACATCATATGATATGACATCAAATGATATGACATCATATGATATGACATCACATGATATGTCATCATATGATATGACATCATATGATATGACATCATATGATATGACATCATATGATATGACATCATATGACATGACATCATATGATATGACATCAAATGATATGACATCATATGATATGACATCAAATGATATGACATCATACGATATGACATCATATGATATGACATCAAATGATATGACATCATACGATATGACATCATATGATATGACATCACATGATATGACATCATATGACATGACATCATATGATATGACATCACATGATATGTCATCATATGATATGACATCACATGATATGACATCATATGATATGACATCAAATGATATGACATCATATGATATGACATCAAATGATATGACATCATACGATATGACATCACATGATATGTCATCATATGATATGACATCATATGATATGACATCATATGATATGACATCATACGATATGTCATCATATGATATGACATCACATGATATGACATCATATGATATGACATCATATGACATGACATCATATGATATGACATCAAATGATATGACATCATATGATATGACATCAAATGATATGACATCATACGATATGACATCACATGATATGTCATCATATGATATGACATCACATGATATGACATCACATGATATGTCGTCATATGAAATGACATCATATGATATGTCATCATATGATATGACATCAAATGATATGACATCATACGATATGACATCATATGATATGACATCACATCATATGACTTCATATGATATGACATCAAATGATATGACATCATACGATATGTCATCATATGATATGACATCATAGGATATGACATCATATGACATGACATTATAAGATATGACATTACATGATATTACATCATATGATATAACATCATATGATAACACATCAAATGATATGACATCACATGATATGACATCATATGATATGACATCATATGATATGACATCATATGATATGACATCATATGATATGACATCATATGATATGACATCACATCATATGACATCATATGATATGACATCATATGATATGACATCATACGATATGTCATCATATGATATGACATCACATGATATGACATCATATGATATGACATCATATGACATGACATCATATGATATGACATCAAATGATATGACATCATATGATATGACATCAAATGATATGACATCATACGATATGACATCACATGATATGTCATCATATGATATGACATCACATGATATGACATCACATGATATGTCGTCATATGAAATGACATCATATGATATGTCATCATATGATATGACATCATATGATATGACATCATATGATATGACATCATATGATATGACATCATATGATATGACATCACATCATATGACATCATATGATATGACATCATATGATATGACATCATACGATATGTCATCATATGATATGACATCACATGATATGACATCATATGATATGACATCATATGACATGACATCATATGATATGACATCAAATGATATGACATCATATGATATGACATCAAATGATATGACATCATACGATATGACATCATATGATATGACATCATACGATATGTCATCATATGATATGACATCACATGATATGACATCATATGATATGACATCATATGACATGACATCATATGATATGACATCAAATGATATGACATCATACGATATGTCATCATATGATATGACATCATATGATATGACATCACATGATATGACATCATATGATATGACATCATATGATATGACATCAAATGATATGACATCATACGATATGTCATCATATGATATGACATCATAGGATATGACATCATATGACATGACATTATAAGATATGACATTACATGATATTACATCATATGATATAACATCATATGATAACACATCAAATGATATGACATCACATGATATGACATCATATGATATGACATCATATGATATGACATCATATGATATGACATCATATGATATGACATCATATGATATGACATCACATCATATGACATCAAATGATATGACATCAAATGATATGACATCATACGATATGTCATCATATGATATGACATCACATGATATGACATCATATGATATGACATCATATGACATGACATCATATGATATGACATCAAATGATATGACATCATATGATATGACATCAAATGATATGACATCATACGATATGACATCACATGATATGTCATCATATGATATGACATCACATGATATGACATCACATGATATGTCGTCATATGATATGACATCAAATGACATGACATCATATGATATGACATCAAATGATATGACATCATACGATATGTCATCATTGATATGACATCATATGATATGACATCACATGATATGACATCATATGATATGACATCATATGATATGACATCAAATGATATGACATCATACGATATGTCATCATATGATATGACATCATAGGATATGACATCATATGACATGACATTATAAGATATGACATTACATGATATTACATCATATGATATAACATCATATGATAACACATCAAATGATATGACATCACATGATATGACATCATATGATATGACATCATATGATATGACATCACATGATATGACATCATATGGTATGACATCAAATGATATGACATCACATGATATGACATCATATGATATGACATCATATGATATAACATCAAATGATATGACATCACATGATATGACATCATATGATATGACATCATATGATATGACATCATATGATATGACATCACATGATATGACATCATATGATATGACATCATATGATATGACATCGTATGATAGGATATGACATCATATGATATGACATCATACGATATGTCATCATATGATATGACAGCACATGACATGAGATCATATGACATGACATCATATGATATGACATCAAATGATATGACATCATACGATATGTCATCATATGATATGACATCATATGATATGACATCAAATGATATGACAGCACATGACATGAGATCATATGACATGACATCATATGATATGACATCAAATGATATGACATCATACGATATGTCATCATATGATATGACATCATATGATATGACATCATATGATATGACATCACATGATATGACATCATATGGTATGACATCAAATGATATGACATCACATGATATGACATCATATGATATGACATCATATGATATAACATCAAATGATATGACATCACATGATATGACATCATATGATATGACATCATATGATATGACATCATATGATATGACATCACATGATATGACATCATATGATATGACATCATATGATATGACATCACATGATATGACATCATATGACATGACATCATATGATATGACATCAAATGATATGACATCATACGATATGTCATCATTGATATGACATCATATGATATGACATCACATGATATGACATCATATGATATGACATCATATGACATGACATCATATGATATGACATCATATGACATGACATCATATGATATGACATCAAATGATATGACATCATACGATATGTCATCATATGATATGACATCATATGATATGACATCAAATGATATGACATCACATGATATGACATCACATGATATGAGATCATATGACATGACATCATATGATATGACATCAAATGATATGACATCATACGATATGTCATCATATGATATGACATCATATGATATGACTTCACATGATATGACATCATATGATATGACATCAAATGATATGACATCACATGATATGACATCATATGATATGACATCATATGATATGACATCATATGATATGACATCATATGATATGACATCATATGATATGACATCAAATGATATGACATCATACGATATGTCATCATATGATATGACATCATATGATATGACATCATATGACATGACATTATAAGATATGACATTACATGATATTACATCATATGATATGACATCATATGACATGACATCACATGATATGACATCAAATGATATGACATCATATGATATGACATCAAATGATATGACATCATATGATATGACATCAAATGATATGACATCACATGATATGACATCATATGATATGACATCATATGATATGACATCATATGATATGTCATCACATGATATGACATCATATGACATGACATCATATGATATGACATCAAATGATATGACATCATACGATATGTCATCATATGATTTGACATCATATGATATGACATCACATGATATGACATCATATGATATGACATCATATGATATGACATCGTATGATAGGATATGACATCATATGATATGACATCATATGACATGACATCATATGATATGACATCATATGATATGACTTCACATGATATGACATCATATGATATGACATCAAATGATATGAGATCATATGACATGACATCATATGATATGACATCAAATGATATGACATCATACGATATGTCATCATATGATATGACATCATATGATATGACATCAAATGATATGACATCACATGATATGACATCACATGATATGAGATCATATGACATGACATCATATGATATGACATCATATGATATGACATCATATGATATGACATCAAATGATATGACATCACATGATATGACATCATATGATATGACATCATATGATATGACATCATATGATATGTCATCACATGATATGACATCATATGACATGACATCATATGATATGACATCAAATGATATGACATCATACGATATGTCATCATATGATTTGACATCATATGATATGACATCACATGATATGACATCATATGATATGACATCATATGATATGACATCGTATGATAGGATATGACATCATATGATATGACATCATATGACATGACATCATATGATATGACATCATATGATATGACTTCACATGATATGACATCATATGATATGACATCAAATGATATGAGATCATATGACATGACATCATATGATATGACATCAAATGATATGACATCATACGATATGTCATCATATGATATGACATCATATGATATGACTTCACATGATATGACATCATATGATATGACATCAAATGATATGACATCACATGATATGACATCAAATGATATGACATCATATGATATGACATCATATGATATGACATCAAATGATATGACATCACATGATATGACATCATATGATATGACATCATATGATATGACATCATATGATATGTCATCACATGATATGACATCATATGACATGACATCATATGATATGACATCAAATGATATGACATCATACGATATGTCATCATATGATTTGACATCATATGATATGACATCACATGATATGACATCATATGATATGACATCATATGATATGACATCGTATGATAGGATATGACATCATATGATATGACATCATATGACATGACATCATATGATATGACATCATATGATATGTCATCATATGATATGACATCAAATGATATGACATCACATGATATGACATCATACGATATGTCATCATATGATATGACATCATATGATATGACTTCACATGATATGACATCATATGATATGACATTAAATGATATGACATCACATGATATGACATCATATGATATGACATCATTTGATATGACATCATATGATATGACATCATATGATATGACATCACATGATATGACATCATATGACATGACATCATATGATATGACATCAAATGATATGACATCATACGATATGTCATCATATGATATGACATCATATGATATGACATCAAATGATATGACATCATACGATTTGTCATCATACGATATGACATCATATGATATGACATCACATGATATGACATCACATGATATGACATCATATGATATGACATCACATGATATGACATCATATGACATGACATCATATGATATGACATCAAATGATATGACATCATACGATATGTCATCATATGATATGACATCATATGATATGACATCACATGATATGACATCATATGATATGACATCGTATGATAGGATATGACATCATATGATATGACATCATATGACATGACATCATATGATATGACATCATATGATATGACATCATATGATATGTCGTCACATGATATGTCATCATATGATATGACACCAAATGATATGACATCACATGATATGACATCATATGATATGACATCACATGATATGACATCATATGATATGACATCAAATGATATGATGTCATATCATATGATGTCATCATATAATATGACATCATATGATATGACATCACATGATATGATATCATATGACATGACATCATATGATATGACATCAAATGATATGACATCATACGATATGTCATCATATGATATGACATCATATGATATGACTTCACATGATAAGACATCATATGACATGACATCATATGATATGACATCAAATGATATGCCATCATACGATATGTCATCATATGATATGACATCACATGATATGACATCATATGACATGACATCATATGATATGTCATCATATGATATGACATCACATGATATGACATCATATGACATGACATCATATGATATGACATCACATGATATGACATCATATGATATGACATCACATGATATGACATCATATGACATGACATCATATGATATGACATCAAATGATATGACATCATACGATATGTCATCATATGATATGACATCACATGATATGACATCATATGACATGACATCATATGATATGACATCACATGATATGACATCATATGATATGACATCACATGATATGACATCATATGATATGACATCAAATGATATGACATCATACGATATGTCATCATATGATATGACATCATATGATATGACATCACATGATATGACATCATATGATATGACATCATATGACATGACATCATATGATATGACATCAAATGATATGACATCATACGATATGTCATCATACGATATGACATCATATGATATGACATCACATGATATGACATCACATGATAAGTCGTCATATGAAATGACATCAAATGATATGTCATCATACGATATGACATCATATAATATGACATCACATGATATGACATCACATGATATGACATCATATGATATGACATCATATGATATGACATCAAATGATATGACATCATATGATATGACATCAAATGATATGACATCATACGATATGACATCACATGATATGTCATCATATGATCTGTCATCATATGATATGACATCATATAATATAACATCACATGATATGACATCATACGATATGACATCACATGATATGTCATCATATGATCTGTCATCATATGATATGACATCATATAATATAACATCACATGATATGACATCATATGATATGACATCAAATGATATGACATCAAATGATATGACATCATACGATATGTCATCATATGATATGACATCAAATGATATGAAATCATATGATATGACATCATATGATATGACATCAAATGATATGACATCACATGATATGACATCATATGATATGACATCATATGATATGACATCACATGATATGACATCATACGATATGTCATCATATGATATGACATCATATGATCTGACATCATATGATATGACATCACATGATATGACATCATATGATATGACATCACATGATATGACATCATATGATATGATATCATCTGAAATGACATCATATGATATGACATCATATGATATAACATCACATGATATGACAGCATATGATATGACATCATATGATCTGACATCATATGATATGACATAACATGATATGACATCATATGATATGACATCATATGATATGACATCATATGATATAACATCACATGATATGTCATCACATGATATGACATCATATGACATGACATCATATGATATGACATCAAATGATATGACATCATACGATATGTCATCATATGATTTGACATCATATGATATGACATCACATGATATGACATCATATGATATGACATCATATGACATGACATCATATGATATGACATCAAATGATATGACATCATACGATATGTCATCATATGATATGACATCATATGATATGACATCAAATAATATGACATCACATGATATGACATCACATGATATGAGATCATATGACATGACATCATATGATATGACATCAAATGATATGACATCATACGATATGTCATCATATGATATGACATCATATGATATGACTTCACATGATATGACATCATATGATATGACATCAAATGATATGACATCACATGATATGACATCATATGATATGACATCATTTGATATGACATCATATGATATGACATCATATGATATGACATCACATGATATGACATCATATGACATGACATCATATGATATGACATCAAATGATATGACATCATACGATATGTCATCATATGATATGACATCATATGATATGACATCATATGACATGACATTATAAGATATGACATTACATGATATTACATCATATGATATAACATCATATGATAACACATCAAATGATATGACATCACATGATATGACATCATATGATATGACATCATATGATATGACATCATATGATATGACATCACATGATATGACATCATATGATATGACATCATATGATATGACATCATACGATATGTCATCATATGATATGACATCATAGGATATGACATCATATGACATGACATTATAAGATATGACATTACATGATATTACATCATATGATATAACATCATATGATAACACATCAAATGATATGACATCACATGATATGACATCATATGATATGACATCATATGATATGACATCATATGATATGACATCATATGATATGACATCATATGATATGACATCACATGATATGACATCATATGATATGACATCACATCATATGACATCATATGATATGACATCATATGATATGACATCATATGATATGACATCAAATGATATGACATCAAATGATATGACATCATACGATATGTCATCATATGATATGACATCAAATGATATGACATCAAATGATATGACATCATATGATATGACATCAAATGATATGACATCATACGATATGACATCACATGATATGTCATCATATGATCTGTCATCATATGATATGACATCATATAATATAACATCACATGATATGACATCATATGATATGACATCATATGATAACACATCAAATGATATGACATCACATGATATGACATCATATGATATGACATCATATGATATGACATCATATGATATGACATCATATGATATGACATCATATGATATGACATCACATGATATGACATCATATGATATGACATCACATCATATGACATCATATGATATGACATCATATGATATGACATCATATGATATGACATCAAATGATATGACATCAAATGATATGACATCATACGATATGTCATCATATGATATGACATCAAATGATATGACATCAAATGATATGACATCATACGATTTGTCATCATATGATATGACATCATATGATATGACATTATAAGATATGACATTACATGATATTACATCATATGATATAACATCATATGATATGACATCATATGATATGATATCATATGATATGACATCACATGATATGACATCATATGATATGACATCATATGATATGACATCACATGATATGACATCATATGATATGATATCATATGAAATGACATCATATGATATGACATCACATGATATGACATCATATGATATGACATCATAGGATATGACATCATATGATATGACATCACATGATATGACATCATATGACATGACATCATATGACATGACATCATATGATATGACATCAAATGATATGACATCATACGATATGTCATCATATGATATGACATCATATGATATGACATCACATGATATGACATCATATGATATGACATCATATGATATGACATCAAATGATATGACATCATACGATATGTCATCATATGATATGACATCATAGGATATGACATCATATGACATGACATTATAAGATATGACATTACATGATATTACATCATATGATATAACATCATATGATAACACATCAAATGATATGACATCACATGATATGACATCATATGATATGACATCATATGATATGACATCATATGATATGACATCATATGATATCACATCACATGATATGTCATCATATGATATGACATCATATGATATGACATCATATGATATGACATCATATGATATGACATCAAATGATATGACATCATATGATATGACATCATACGATATGTCATCATATGATATGACATCACATGATATGACATCATATGATATGACATCATATGACATGACATCATATGATATGACATCAAATGATATGACATCACATGATATGTCATCATATGATATGACATCATATGATATGACATCATATGATATGACATCATATGATATGACATCATATGACATGACATCATATGATATGACATCAAATGATATGACATCATATGATATGACATCACATGATATGTCATCATATGATATGACATCATATGATATGACATCATATGATATGACATCGCATGATATGTCATCATATGATATGACATCATATGATATGACATCATATGATATGACATCATATGATATGACATCATATGATATGACATCATATGATATGACATCACATGATATGTCATCATATGATATGACATCAAATGATATGACATTATACGATATGTCATCATATGATATGACATCATAGGATATGACATCATATGACATGACATTATAAGATATGACATTACATGATATTACATCATATGATATAACATCATATGATAACACATCAAATGATATGACATCATATGACATGACATTATAAGATATGACATTACATGATATGACATCACATGATATGACATCATATGATATGACATCATATGACATGACATCATATGATATGACATCAAATGATATGACATCATATGATATGACAGCATACGATATGTCATCATATGATATGACATCATATGATATGACATCATATGATATGACATCACATGATATGTCATCATATGATATGACATCATATGACATGACATTATAAGATATGACATTACATGATATGACATCACATGATATGACATCATATGATATGACATCATATGACATGACATCATATGATATGACATCAAATGATATGACATCATATGATATGACATCACATGATATGTCATCATATGATATGACATCATATGATATGACATCATATGATATGACATCACATGATATGTCATCATATGATATGACATCATATGATATGACATCATATGATATGACATCATATGATATGACATCATATGATATGACATCACATGATATGTCATCATATGATATGACATCATATGATATGACATCATATGATATGACATCATACGATATGTCATCATATGATATGACATCACATGATATGACATCATATGATATGACATCATATGATATGACATCATATGATATGTCGTCACATGATATGTCATCATATGATATGACACCAAATGATATGACATCACATGATATGACATCATATGATATGACATCACATGATATGACATCATATGATATGACATCAAATGATATGATGTCATATCATATGATGTCATATGACATGACATCATATGATATGACATCATATGATATGACATCATATGACATGACATCATATGATATGACATCAAATGATATGACATCATATGATATGACATCACATGATATGTCATCATATGATATGACATCATATGATATGACATCATATGATATGACATCACATGATATGTCATCATATGATATGACATCATATGATATGACATCATATGATATGACATCATATGATATGTCGTCACATGATATGTCATCATATGATATGACATCATATGATATGACATCAAATGATATGATGTCATATCATATGATGTCATATGACATGACATCATATGATATGACATCATATGATATGACATCATATGACATGACATCATATGATATGACATCAAATGATATGACATCATATGATATGACATCACATGATATGTCATCATATGATATGACATCATATGATATGACATCATATGATATGACATCACATGATATGTCATCATATGATATGACATCATATGATATGACATCATATGATATGACATCACATGATATGTCATCATATGATATGACATCACATGATATGACATCATATGATATGACATCATATGACATGACATCATATGATATGACATCAAATGATATGACATCATATGATATGACATCATACGATATGTCATCATATGATATGACATCACATGATATGACATCATATGATATGACATCATACGATATGTCATCATATGATATGACATCACATGATATGACATCATATGATATGACATCATATGACATGACATCATATGATATGACATCAAATGATATGACATCATATGATATGACATCACATGATATGTCATCATATGATATGACATCATATGATATGACATCATATGATATGACATCACATGATATGTCATCATATGATATGACATCATATGATATGACATCATATGATATGACATCATATGATATGACATCATATGATATGACATCACATGATATGTCATCATATGATATGACATCACATGATATGATATCATATGACATGACATCATATGATATGACATCAAATGATATGACATCATACGATATGTCATCATATGATATGACATCATATGATATGACATCACATGATATGTCATCATATGATATGACATCATATGATATGACATCATATGATATGACATCAAATGATATGACATCATATGATATGACATCACATGATATGTCATCATATGATATGACATCATATGATATGACATCAAATGATATGACATCATACGATATGTCATCATATGATATGACATCATATGATATGACATCACATGATATGTCATCATATGATATGACATCATATGATATGACATCATATGATATGACATCAAATGATATGACATCATATGATATGACATCACATGATATGTCATCATATGATATGACATCATATGATATGACATCACATGATATGTCATCATATGATATGACATCATATGATATGACATCATATGATATGACATCACATGATATGTCATCATATGATATGACATCATATGACATGACATCATATGATATGACATCATATGACATGACATCATATGATATGACATCACATGATATGATATCATATGACATGACATCATATGATATGACATCATATGACATGACATCATATGATATGACATCAAATGATATGACATCATATGATATGACATCACATGATATGTCATCATATGATATGACATCATATGATATGACATCATATGATATGACATCACATGATATGTCATCATATGATATGACATCATATGACATGACATCATATGATATGACATCAAATGATATGCCATCATACGATATGTCATCATATGATATGACATCACATGATATGACATCATATGACATGACATCATATGATATGTCATCATATGATATGACATCACATGATATGACATCATATGATATGACATCATATGATATGACATCATATGATATGTCGTCACATGATATGTCATCATATGATATGACACCAAATGATATGACATCACATGATATGACATCATATGATATGACATCACATGATATGTCATCATATGATATGACATCACATGATATGACATCATATGATATGTCATCATATGACATGACATCATATGATATGACATCAAATGATATGACATCATATGATATGACATCATACGATATGTCATCATATGATATGACATCACATGATATGACATCATATGATATGACATCATATGACATGACATCATATGATATGACATCAAATGATATGACATCATATGATATGACATCACATGATATGTCATCATATGATATGACATCATATGATATGACATCATATGATATGACATCACATGATATGTCATCATATGATATGACATCATATGATATGACATCATATGATATGACATCATATGATATGACATCATATGATATGACATCACATGATATGTCATCATATGATATGACATCACATGATATGATATCATATGACATGACATCATATGATATGACATCAAATGATATGACATCATACGATATGTCATCATATGATATGACATCATATGATATGACTTCACATGATAAGACATCATATGACATGACATCATATGATATGACATCAAATGATATGCCATCATACGATATGTCATCATATGATATGACATCACATGATATGACATCATATGACATGACATCATATGATATGTCATCATATGATATGACATCACATGATATGACATCATATGACATGACATCATATGATATGACATCACATGATATGACATCATATGATATGACATCACATGATATGACATCATATGACATGACATCATATGATATGACATCAAATGATATGACATCATACGATATGTCATCATATGATATGACATCACATGATATGACATCATATGACATGACATCATATGATATGACATCACATGATATGACATCATATGATATGACATCACATGATATGACATCATATGATATGACATCAAATGATATGACATCATACGATATGTCATCATATGATATGACATCATATGATATGACATCACATGATATGACATCATATGATATGACATCATATGACATGACATCATATGATATGACATCAAATGATATGACATCATACGATATGTCATCATACGATATGACATCATATGATATGACATCACATGATATGACATCACATGATAAGTCGTCATATGAAATGACATCAAATGATATGTCATCATACGATATGACATCATATAATATGACATCACATGATATGACATCACATGATATGACATCATATGATATGACATCATATGATATGACATCAAATGATATGACATCATATGATATGACATCAAATGATATGACATCATACGATATGACATCACATGATATGTCATCATATGATCTGTCATCATATGATATGACATCATATAATATAACATCACATGATATGACATCATACGATATGACATCACATGATATGTCATCATATGATCTGTCATCATATGATATGACATCATATAATATAACATCACATGATATGACATCATATGATATGACATCAAATGATATGACATCAAATGATATGACATCATACGATATGTCATCATATGATATGACATCAAATGATATGAAATCATATGATATGACATCATATGATATGACATCAAATGATATGACATCACATGATATGACATCATATGATATGACATCATATGATATGACATCACATGATATGACATCATACGATATGTCATCATATGATATGACATCATACGATATGACATCATATGATATGATATCATATGAAATGACATCATATGATATGACATCATATGATATAACATCACATGATATGACAGCATATGATATGACATCATATGATCTGACATCATATGATATGACATAACATGATATGACATCATATGATATGACATCATATGATATGACATCATATGATATAACATCACATGATATGTCATCACATGATATGACATCATATGACATGACATCATATGATATGACATCAAATGATATGACATCATATGATATGACATCATACGATATGTCATCATATGATATGACATCACATGATATGACATCATATGATATGACATCATATGACATGACATCATATGATATGACATCAAATGATATGACATCATATGATATGACATCACATGATATGTCATCATATGATATGACATCATATGATATGACATCATATGATATGACATCACATGATATGTCATCATATGATATGACATCAAATGATATGAAATCATATGATATGACATCATATGATATGACATCAAATGATATGACATCACATGATATGACATCATATGATATGACATCATATGATATGACATCACATGATATGACATCATACGATATGACATCATATGATATGATATCATATGAAATGACATCATATGATATGACATCATATGATATAACATCACATGATATGACAGCATATGATATGACATCATATGATCTGACATCATATGATATGACATAACATGATATGACATCATATGATATGACATCATATGATATGACATCATATGATATAACATCACATGATATGTCATCACATGATATGACATCATATGACATGACATCATATGATATGACATCAAATGATATGACATCATACGATATGTCATCATATGATTTGACATCATATGATATGACATCACATGATATGACATCATATGATATGACATCATATGACATGACATCATATGATATGACATCAAATGATATGACATCATACGATATGTCATCATATGATATGACATCATATGATATGACATCAAATAATATGACATCACATGATATGACATCACATGATATGAGATCATATGACATGACATCATATGATATGACATCAAATGATATGACATCATACGATATGTCATCATATGATATGACATCATATGATATGACTTCACATGATATGACATCATATGATATGACATCAAATGATATGACATCACATGATATGACATCATATGATATGACATCATATGACATGACATCATATGATATGACATCATATGATATGACATCATATGATATAACATCACATGATATGTCATCACATGATATGACATCATATGACATGACATCATATGATATGACATCAAATGATATGACATCATACGATATGTCATCATATGATTTGACATCATATGATATGACATCACATGATATGACATCATATGATATGACATCATATGACATGACATCATATGATATGACATCAAATGATATGTCATCATATGATATGACATCATATGATCTGACATCATATGATATGACATCACATGATATGACATCATATGATATGACATCATATGATATGACATCATACGATATGTCATCATATGATATGACATCATAGGATATGACATCATATGACATGACATTATAAGATATGACATTACATGATATTACATCATATGATATAACATCATATGATAACACATCAAATGATATGACATCACATGATATGACATCATATGATATGACATCATATGATATGACATCATATGATATGACATCACATGATATGACATCATATGATATGACATCACATCATATGACATCATATGATATGACATCATATGATATGACATCATATGATATGACATCAAATGATATGACATCAAATGATATGACATCATATGATATGACATCAAATGATATGACATCATACGATATGACATCAAATGATATGTCATCATATGATCTGTCATCATATGATATGACATCATATAATATAACATCACATGATATGACATCATATGATATGACATCATATGATAACACATCAAATGATATGACATCACATGATATGACATCATACGATATGTCATCATATGATATGACATCAAATGATATGACATCAAATGATATGACATCATATGATATGACATCATATGATATGACATCATATGATATGACATCATATGATATGACATCACATGATATGACATCATATGATATGACATCACATCATATGACATCAAATGATATGACATCATACGATATGTCATCATATGATATGACATCAAATGATATGACATCAAATGATATGACATCATATGATATGACATCAAATGATATGACATCATACGATATGACATCAAATGATATGTCATCATATGATCTGTCATCATATGATATGACATCATATAATATAACATCACATGATATGACATCATATGATATGACATCATATGATAACACATCAAATGATATGACATCACATGATATGACATCATATGATATGACATCATATGATATGACATCATATGATATGACATCATATGATATGACATCATATGATATGACATCATATGATATGACATCACATGATATGACATCATATGATATGACATCACATCATATGACATCATATGATATGACATCATATGATATGACATCATATGATATGACATCAAATGATATGACATCAAATGATATGACATCATACGATATGTCATCATATGATATGACATCAAATGATATGACATCAAATGATATGACATCATACGATTTGTCATCATATGATATGACATCATATGATATGACATTATAAGATATGACATTACATGATATTACATCATATGATATAACATCATATGATATGACATCATATGATATGATATCATATGATATGACATCACATGATATGACATCATATGATATGACATCATATGATATGACATCACATGATATGACATCATATGATATGATATCATATGAAATGACATCATATGATATGACATCACATGATATGACATCATATGATATGACATCATAGGATATGACATCATATGATATGACATCACATGATATGACATCATATGACATGACATCATATGACATGACATCATATGATATGACATCAAATGATATGACATCATACGATATGTCATCATATGATATGACATCATATGATATGACATCACATGATATGACATCATATGATATGACATCATATGATATGACATCAAATGATATGACATCATACGATATGTCATCATATGATATGACATCATAGGATATGACATCATATGACATGACATTATAAGATATGACATTACATGATATTACATCATATGATATAACATCATATGATAACACATCAAATGATATGACATCACATGATATGACATCATATGATATGACATCATATGATATGACATCATATGATATGACATCATATGATATGACATCACATGATATGTCATCATATGATATGACATCATATGATATGACATCATATGATATGACATCATACGATATGTCATCATATGATATGACATCACATGATATGACATCATATGATATGACATCATATGACATGACATCATATGATATGACATCAAATGATATGACATCATATGATATGACATCACATGATATGTCATCATATGATATGACATCATATGATATGACATCATATGATATGACATCATACGATATGTCATCATATGATATGACATCACATGATATGACATCATATGATATGACATCATATGACATGACATCATATGATATGACATCAAATGATATGACATCATATGATATGACATCAAATGATATGACATCATACGATATGACATCATATGATATGACATCACATGATATGACATCATATGACATGACATCATATGATATGACATCACATGATATGTCATCATATGATATGACATCACATGATATGACATCATATGATATGACATCAAATGATATGACATCATATGATATGACATCAAATGATATGACATCATACGATATGACATCACATGATATGTCATCATATGATATGACATCATATGATATGACATCATATGATATGACATCATACGATATGTCATCATATGATATGACATCACATGATATGACATCATATGATATGACATCATATGACATGACATCATATGATATGACATCAAATGATATGACATCATATGATATGACATCAAATGATATGACATCATACGATATGACATCACATGATATGTCATCATATGATATGACATCACATGATATGACATCACATGATATGTCGTCATATGAAATGACATCATATGATATGTCATCATATGATATGACATCAAATGATATGACATCATACGATATGACATCATATGATATGACATCACATCATATGACTTCATATGATATGACATCAAATGATATGACATCATACGATATGTCATCATATGATATGACATCATAGGATATGACATCATATGACATGACATTATAAGATATGACATTACATGATATTACATCATATGATATAACATCATATGATAACACATCAAATGATATGACATCACATGATATGACATCATATGATATGACATCATATGATATGACATCATATGATATGACATCATATGATATGACATCATATGATATGACATCACATCATATGACATCATATGATATGACATCATATGATATGACATCATACGATATGTCATCATATGATATGACATCACATGATATGACATCATATGATATGACATCATATGACATGACATCATATGATATGACATCAAATGATATGACATCATATGATATGACATCAAATGATATGACATCATACGATATGACATCACATGATATGTCATCATATGATATGACATCACATGATATGACATCACATGATATGTCGTCATATGAAATGACATCATATGATATGTCATCATATGATATGACATCATATGATATGACATCATATGATATGACATCATATGATATGACATCATATGATATGACATCACATCATATGACATCATATGATATGACATCATATGATATGACATCATACGATATGTCATCATATGATATGACATCACATGATATGACATCATATGATATGACATCATATGACATGACATCATATGATATGACATCAAATGATATGACATCATATGATATGACATCAAATGATATGACATCATACGATATGACATCATATGATATGACATCATACGATATGTCATCATATGATATGACATCACATGATATGACATCATATGATATGACATCATATGACATGACATCATATGATATGACATCAAATGATATGACATCATACGATATGTCATCATATGATATGACATCATATGATATGACATCACATGATATGACATCATATGATATGACATCATATGATATGACATCAAATGATATGACATCATACGATATGTCATCATATGATATGACATCATAGGATATGACATCATATGACATGACATTATAAGATATGACATTACATGATATTACATCATATGATATAACATCATATGATAACACATCAAATGATATGACATCACATGATATGACATCATATGATATGACATCATATGATATGACATCATATGATATGACATCATATGATATGACATCATATGATATGACATCATATGATATGACATCACATCATATGACATCAAATGATATGACATCAAATGATATGACATCATACGATATGTCATCATATGATATGACATCACATGATATGACATCATATGATATGACATCATATGACATGACATCATATGATATGACATCAAATGATATGACATCATATGATATGACATCAAATGATATGACATCATACGATATGACATCACATGATATGTCATCATATGATATGACATCACATGATATGACATCACATGATATGTCGTCATATGAAATGACATCATATGATATGTCATCATACGATATGACATCATATGATATGACATCACATGATATGACATCACATGATATGACATCATATGATATGACATCATATGATATGACATCAAATGATATGACATCATATGATATGACATCAAATGATATGACATCATACGATATGACATCACATGATATGTCATCATATGATCTGTCATCATATGATATGACATCATATAATATGACATCATACGATATGTCATCATATGATATGACATCATATGATATGACATCACATGATATGACATCAAATGATATGACATCACATGATATGTCGTCATATGAAATGACATCATATGATATGTCATCATACGATATGACATCATATGATATGACATCACATGATATGACATCAAATGATATGACATCACATGATATGACATCATATGATATGACATCAAATGATATGACATCATACGATATGTCATCATATGATATGACATCATATGATATGACATCACATGATATGACATCATATGATATGACATCATATGATATGACATCAAATGATATGACATCATACGATATGTCATCATATGATATGACATCATATGATATGACATCATATGACATGACATTATAAGATATGACATTACATGATATTACATCATATGATATAACATCATATGATAACACATCAAATGATATGACATCACATGATATGACATCATATGATATGACATCATATGATATGACATCATATGATATGACATCACATGATATGACATCATATGATATGACATCATATGATATGACATCATATGATATGACATCATACGATATGTCATCATATGATATGACATCATAGGATATGACATCATATGACATGACATTATAAGATATGACATTACATGATATTACATCATATGATATAACATCATATGATAACACATCAAATGATATGACATCACATGATATGACATCATATGATATGACATCATATGATATGACATCATATGATATGACATCATATGATATGACATCATATGATATGACATCATATGATATGACATCACATGATATGACATCATATGATATGACATCACATCATATGACATCATATGATATGACATCATATGATATGACATCATATGATATGACATCAAATGATATGACATCAAATGATATGACATCATACGATATGTCATCATATGATATGACATCACATGATATGACATCATATGATATGACATCATATGACATGACATCATATGATATGACATCAAATGATATGACATCATATGATATGACATCAAATGATATGACATCATACGATATGACATCACATGATATGTCATCATATGATCTGTCATCATATGATATAACATCACATGATATGACATCATATGATATGACATCATATGATCTGACATCATATGATATGACATCATATGATATGACATCATATGATCTGACATCATATGATATGACATCATATGATATGACATCATATGATATGACATCACATGATATGACATCATATGATATGACATCATATGATATGACATCACATGATATGACATCATATGATATGATATCATATGAAATGACATCATATGATATGACATCATATGATATGATATCATATGAAATGACATCATATGATATGACATCACATGATATGACATCATATGATATGACATCATAGGATATGACATCATATGATATGACATCACATGATATGACATCATATGACATGACATCATATGATATGACATCAAATGATATGACATCATACGATATGACATCACATGATATGAGATCATATGACATGACATCATATGATATGACATCAAATGATATGACATCAAATGATATGACATCATACGATATGTCATCATATGATATGACATTACATGATATTACATCATATGATATAACATCATATGATATGACATCAAATGATATGAAATCACATGATATGACATCATATGATATGACATCACATGATATGACATCATATGATATGACATCACATCATATGACATCATATGATATGACATCATATGACATGACATCATATGATATGACATCAAATGATATGACATCAAATGATATGACATCATACGATATGTCATCATATGATATGACATCATATGATATGACTTCACATGATATGACATCATATGATATGACATCAAATGATATGACATCACATGATATGACATCATATGATATGACATCATATGATATGACATCATATGATATGTCATCACATGATATGACATCATATGACATGACATCATATGATATGACATCAGATGATATGACATCATACGATATGTCATCATATGATTTGACATCATATGATATGACATCACATGATATGACATCATATGATATGACATCATATGACATGACATCATATGATATGACATCAAATGATATGACATCATACGATATGTCATCATATGATATGACATCATATGATATGACATCAAATAATATGACATCACATGATATGACATCACATGATATGAGATCATATGACATGACATCATATGATATGACATCAAATGATATGACATCATACGATATGTCATCATATGATATGACATCATATGATATGACTTCACATGATATGACATCATATGATATGACATCAAATGATATGACATCACATGATATGACATCATATGATATGACATCATTTGATATGACATCATATGATATGACATCATATGATATGACATCACATGATATGACATCATATGACATGACATCATATGATATGACATCAAATGATATGACATCATACGATTTGTCATCATATGATATGACATCATATGATATGACATCATATGACATGACATTATAAGATATGACATTACATGATATTACATCATATGATATAACATCATATGATATGACATCATATGATATGATATCATATGATATGACATCACATGATATGACATCATATGACATGACATCATATGATATGACATCAAATGATATGACATCATACGATATGTCATCATATGATATGACATCATATGATATGACATCACATGAT